>CAJQZN010039980.1:20762-51380 GCA_907164685.1 Colias eurytheme
AGTGACGTCATAGTGCTGAATCTTATTATTTTATGCTCTTATATCATTCTAGATAGGTCAGGTGGTGGGTCAAATGACCCATAATTTTTTCATCATGGGCCTGTAGTCTAAATGGAAATGTATTAACACCACAAAGTGGCACCCGATTGGGGGACCGAACACGCCTTAGTAGGGCATATGATATTCGTTAGAGGTGATCGGACAAACTCACAGAAAAAACGTAACACAGCACATATTATTTGTTAGAGGAGAGCAGACGGAAATATCCTAGTATTAAAACCATGCAGTAACACCCGATTGTGGGGCCGAACACGCCTTAAGGCATCGCATATGACATTTTTTTAGAGCAAGACGCACAAAGTCACAAAGAACAATCCAATTAAGAAAAATGCTATGCTCCGTTTGGAGCTGAGATGTAAAGATGTGGTTAATACCAAATCAGAAAACAACAACTATATGCTGTGAGACGAACGCTATTTTACTGAATGTTTAATCCATGCATAATTGCATAGTTCCATGCTCTTAAAATTATGAAATATCAAAAGCTCTACAGTCTACATTTCTGATTTCAACCTTAAATTCATCAATTTGTATTGGTTACTGACTTCGGCAAAGAACCTACATCATTTTCAATCTAAAATTTATAAAACCATAAAACCAACGTTGTTAAATAAAAAATAATGTGAAAATGACCAAACAATTTTTGAGCAATAGCTCCTTAAGCTTCTCGGAGCAATTTTTCAAACAGCAGTGACACCTGTATTAGCATGAATAAAATTCATCCGCGCACAAGCAGCACTAATATGAGTGAACGTATCTATGTCAGTGCCATTTTTCAAAAGATATACAAGAAGCTTGAACCGTATAAATCTTACGTAATATGGTAAAAATAAATAAACACAAACCTTTTCTTCTCTTGTCCAGTTTTCCCATGATTATATCTTGGGTTTGGTTGCAATTGGTTTGGGCAGAAAATGCCATTATAAGAGCTTTGTACACTCTGGTGTCGACCCTTTTCACAAGGAAATCCTGTAACAGTACAATTTGTGGTGCACAATAAACATGCGAGTCAGATACCTAAATAAAGCAGACTGACACCTATTTTCTTATAAGTATCAGCTCGAAGCAGAACTAAATCAGAGCTCGAGTCATACAATATGTCTAAATCCTGATCAATAAATTAGCACCAAAGACCATACCATATTCACTCACAATAATATGGTAGTATGGGTAGTATTATAGCCACTCACTATAATATACGAAGACTTCCCCGTCCCAGTGGGTCCAACCATCATCACCGCTTTGTGATGAGTGACGAGCAACTTGAACAGCGCCAAGTATCTCACACTATCCAGGGTTGTCACCAGGATCTGGTTAGGTGGAGTGTCCCTGCTGATGGGAGGTGCGGAAACCACGTCATCTTGCCACGGCTTCCATTTTCCTTTACCCTGGAAATTTCTTTTGTTGATGATAACTTTCCGATTCGTTATTAGTATGGTAATTGATGTTCATAAGTAAACACCATTTTTATGCCAAAGAAAAAATTACAAAAGTTGAATTTTTCAATATCACTTCTACATATGACAAATCATATTCATTCATATTTTGAACTTTTAGCTAAAATACCTCTTTTATGAAACGATAATCATATACAAGTCCTTCTTTTGGCAAAGAGAATATGTACTGCTTCTCCGGTTTCGGTATCTCTCGGGGATAATTCAACGCTTCTATGACCTAAAACGTAAAGTTTTTATTAAAAATTATTGCTCTTTCTAGCTTAAATATTAATGTATAAAATAATGTAATTTAAAAATATGTATATTCAAGCAGATGTAAAATTAACAACAGTACCTTTTCAGGAAATTCCTTTTCGAGCAATCCGCGGAACATCATATCAAACTTTGGACGACTATTTGCTTCCAAAGTGGCTCCAATTGACCAAATACACGAGAAGAAAAAGACACCCTGAGAATAATATTTTATTTAAAAAGTATGATACTTACACATAAAAGGGAACGAATCAGACACAATAAAAAATATTAAATGCTTCAATATTGGTTTAAAATGGCTAGGATTTAAATAAATACCTCGAGTTGAGCTCGCACGTCGAGATCTGATATCTGCTCCATATATTTGTCATCGTTGAAGTCATCCATAAATGTGTCGAATAAATTCATACACGCCACCACTAAATTCGACCGAGATGTCACGTACATTTGCTGTACAATGGAAATAAATACAGGTAAATTAGCTTGGAGAAATTTTTGCATATGTAGTGGTGTGTATATTACTCAGATCTTAGAGCGCGTTTCCACTATATCGTTCTGGCCTATACAAAAATGTTTCGATATCCTAACATTACTATTTAATTTTATACTTATTCCTCGCAACACTTTTGTTTTCAATAAAAACAAGTTTTTATTTGAAAGAAAATGGTTTTGACTTTATAAAAAAAAATATATCATTCAATTTTACGTCCTTGAGCAAACGACAAGGCGACTACCGTGAAACAATAAAATATCGTGTCCATAATAATTTGTTTCATAATTAATATTTGACCATAATAATTACGAAACAAAACAAATAAATAAATCGTCACTTGATAGTGGAAAGTGGAAACACGCACAAAACCAGAATAAACCAGTTTACGCTGTCCGCAGGTGCCACGTGCAGTCGTTTGGTACCGTTAGAACATAAAGCACATTTCATTCAAAAATTATAATTATTATGTACGTAGTTTAATTGATAAATTTTGTATTTGTTGATTGTTGTTATTATTTGTTATTATTGTTATAATATTTGTTGAAGTGAATTACATGTCCCGCAGCCGGAGGCCCCAAATGAAAACTCAGATGTACTTAAAAACTACATTTAATAGCCAAAATGAGACTTTTACACCCATGTCTGCACGATGCAGACCGGAGTTAAAGAATGAATTTATACAGTTGAATAATTATAAAGACGTAAGCTTGGATGCTAACTAAGGGAAATCGCATCCACATTCTATTCCCGTGCGAACGGCGTATTCAGCAGTTTTGTATGAAGGCAGGGCCATAACTAGTGTTTAATTTGTGTGTAAGTGTTGTAACTTTATATTGTTAATTCAATATGGCTCCAGTGTTAAAACATGGTCGAGGCAAGCCTTTGACTTCTCAAACTAAAGAATTAAACTGTAAATGTCGTTTCTTTTTCAGGTTAGTAAATTTTTCATTTTAGTAACATTGTTAATGTAAAAGTTATATGTATGTTAAATGTGCAAATATTAAAATAAAGTCTCATCTTTTTCAGAGGAGAAACACATATAGTTTAATTTAAAATCCCTTATATATACAGGGTTACTTGTAAAACACCGGCAACCTCGCAGGACAAGATAGCTAACATCATAAGTAACAACATTTCGACTTTTGATAATTTGTTAGATTTTATTTTCATACAAAAATAAATATTCATTTAATTTTCCGTCTGAATATTATAAACTCTACGCCTCCCAAAAATTACGTAAACAAAAAGCGAACGAGAGGGGGAAGGGGGCGTCGCGTCGTCCATCCGATAATTAATAGAACATAGACTTACAAATGTAAGGAGAGTACAATAAAAGTTTAAAAAATCATTTAAAAATAATTTATTGCGTTATGCCAAAAGTCGTAGAACAAATGTTGTTACTTATGATGTTAGCTATCTTGTCCTGCGAGGTTGCTGGTGTTTTACAAGTAACCCTGTATAAAATAAAAACTAAAAATAAAATGTTGTTTTATTTTATTTGCTGACCATACACTACTACAAACGCAAAAATTTCTCCAAGCTAATTTATCTGTAACATATCAGGAATACAATACATATATCATAGATCAATATATAATATACTGAACCTAATATACTGGATTTGGTATTGCAATCAATACCAAAATAAAATTGAAGGTTGAATTGGGAGTTTTTACATTTCAATTTTATAAAATCATGTGTATCATGAGTGTGTCCGTTCTTTTCAACAACTACGTGCTCATGTGTATCATGAGTGTGTCCGTTCTTTTCAACTACTACGTGCTCATGTGTATCATGAGTGTGTCCGTTCTTTTCAACTACTACGTGCTCATGTGTATCATGAGTGTGTTCGTTTTTTTTTTCAACTCTTACGTGTTCATGTGTATTGTGTTTTTGTTCCTATAAATTATTACATGTGTATCATGAGTGTGTTCGTTCTCTTAAACTACGAACTAGTAGTTCGTGAATCATGAATGATGCGTATCGCATCATGAATGCGTATGTTGTTGTGTTCAGCCACGACTCGAGCAAGCAATTCTAGCCGGGCACTTTGTGTTTTAAGTGTTCACGTGTATCGTGTGTCATGTGTATCGTGTGTCATGTGTATCGTGTGTCATGTGTATCTTGTGTCGTGTGTATCCCCCCCCTCCCCCCACTCACCTTCACCAGCCCCGAGTACTCGACGAGCCAGAGCAGCGGCGAGAGGAAGCGCGTGAACAGCGCGCGCACCACGTTGCGGCTGAAACCGTGCAGAGCGCGCGGGAGCGTGTTCAGCCACGACTCCAGCAGGCACTTCCAGCCGAGACCTTTGGGCTCCATGTATATCATGCCGCAGCGGGACACCTGGTGGTCAGACTCTCGTGTTTGTAGTAAACATTCGTTAAATGACAAAGTTTAGTTGCTAAAAACATATTTTAAAAACAAGTTTAAAATGTACCAGAGTTTCAAAGAGAATTGTCAATTGTCAATGTAAAAAACAATAAACATTTGCAACTTAAAGTTCGATATTTACTAAAACAAGCGTTCTTTCTAGGACATTATGCCCTAAATTTTTATAACTTTGTGTCTAATGTCAAGATATATCTGTAAAAAAACACAAAGGATGGATTACAATATTTTTGCGTAAAGTGAGCATTCATTTTTTTGTTTATTATTCTCTACTCTATATTGCTTTAAAATTTTAAAATTCCTTTATTAAGGTCTTACCGTAGCCGGCGAGGCCGCTTCCAAGTCCATCGGCTCGAACATCAAGTTGGTGGTAGGCGCCAGCTGAATGATCTCGCCGCTCATGAGGCACAGCTTCTTGTTGTCATCCAAAACTGTGTTCAAGTTCTCGATCCAGATCGCGTCCACTGGACCGTCGAAGACTAACCATTTTCTACGGAATTACAATTTTGGGCACAAGTTATAATATTGCCCAAATTTAGCCCAAGTATAATTTTCTGTATCAGCAATCAGGGATGTTATTAATACAAATAAAGCTACACTTTTACTTTGTATTTCTTGATGAATTATGAAAGTAGAAATTAAAAGCGTTTATTTAGAGGAGAAGAGGACACATGTGACAATGTTGAGAAATAAAGTTCTCAGCTAAAAAAAATTCAACCAATTTAAACTAGCAGATGGATAGCCGTTTGGGCCTTAATGGTTGTTGTTCGAAAGTTCTATTGTCGGGTACGACGAAGAAAATCCAATTAAACGCTATTTAGGTTTAGTCGCCACATGGTTAATGCACAACTTTAGACCAGTGAAACGTAAAGTGGTCTAAATTAATGGATTTTAGTTTTAATACAATTTTTATTAAATTTGATTCATTTAATTTTTTCTTTTACGAGATGATGATATACTGCTTATTCTTATGAATTTTTCATTTTGCCAGGCAACACAGATCAAACCAACAACAAGAGAACCGTTCTACGAAAATATTCAGTAAAGTATTATTCTTGTCGATTAGACCCTGCAATAATTAACTTACCTAGTGTCACACGGAATACTGTTACTACCTGTTATTATTAGTAGAAACAGCAAAAGCTCGATAACTGACGGCCAGTATCCCATCCGACCACTCGTGAGACACCGGGTCGAACTGCCCGTACAGCTGGCCCATGGTTATCGACTTGGGGTTTATTACTGTCCATTCTACTGCGTTTTCTTCCATTAGACCCTGTAATAAGGTCATTATTTTCTGGCAGAGGACTAGCATCGGGATAAATAATAGGTATTTCTTAAGGCTAAATAGTCCTGAACAGAAATCACCATCGTAACGTTGGGAGCAAACTGTAATGTAGTCAAAGATCGAGAGCAAAAATGATGGAAAATCAAACTAATTGTCAATTCAGGCCACAATAATATATAAAATTTCTATTATTACCTTTTCAGACACTAAAGCCAATGCATGTCCTAGCGCGTGGTAGCATTTTGTTTTGCCCGAGAACGGAAGTCCCACCAACATCAGCCCGTGGCGGACAAGTATCATCTCGTATAGTTGCAGTACCTACATATTTTAACAGATTTTACAGAAATCAGGAAATGAGCGAATAAAATTCAAATTAAATACTTAAAATTGCCAAAAAATATTGTAAGGATCCTAATATTATGTGAACAAACTTCGTTCATGTTAGTAAAATTAAAATCAATGGTACAAAAATAACTTCAACTATAACAAAACCCACTTGTGCCATTATATCTACCAACTCCATCCATCCATCATACATACCTTCTCCACAAAGAAGTCATTAGCCTGCAAGTTGAGCGGGCCGCAAACTTCGCGTAAACACGCTACGAGGTGCGGCAGACCTGCTTGTGGGAGAGGTAAGCCGGGGAACAGGTCGCCGATAATACCCTGAGAATATGTTTATGGCTATAAATTTATAAAGAATAGAAAAAATACGATCACGAGGCGGGACTCAAACCCGCATCCTTTCGTGCCATTCCGGGGCGGATGCCTGACCAACTCAGCCACTCGTGACCCGCCAGAGCGATCGAATTTATTCTATTCTTTCAGTTTTATGTGTCTAAAGGACACACCGCGCGCCATCTATTTTTCTATTCTTTATAAATATATTTATAAAACATTTGAATGCCATAAAACCAAAAATATCAATTTCAACATGTTTATGGCTATCACTGTTGGAATGATTACTCGTTTATACGCATTAGAAAACTGAACATAATGTAAATGCAATTACTGTCGAAAGGATAACTCCTGTATTATCAGACATCAATCTCCGAATGCCGATGATAGAAGTAGCATGTCTGCTGTGGCCCTTAGACGACTGATAAAAAGTGAGTCATAGTATAGATCAGTGCGTTCAAGAACAGAAAAAGAAGAATATAGAATTATAATATTTTTATGAAAAATGTAACATATCGTGAGAAACGTGATGTATGCATTGCAATTATTAAAGCGCAATACTTAATATAATTTGACGTAACATAGAAGAATCAGTGAATTATCAGAAAAACACATCGTTGCCTTACAATTCGTTACATGAATAAAACAGAATATTTTAAATAATATTATTGAATTTTACACCCACCCACCGGCACCCACATTCAAGTCCAAGCCCCGACCAAGAGCAAATTTATTGCACTCTGGGCACAATTCCAAACTCTTGTCTGACTGATGAATCCCTCATTAGAGCACCCAATAACAACAGAATTCGATATGGGACTTGGACCCTTGCCTTTGAATGTTTTACTTGTATGTGATACGCCAACAATGCGTTAACAGATTCATTAAATACATTTCATATAGGTACTTTATAACCAATTATAATTATTCTATTAAATATTGTTACGTGATATTTTTTACAAATACATATGTGCTAAAAGGATGAATACATTAAAAATTATTTTGCCGAACATTAAAATGAAACTTACCATAAACAGGGGTACATCGTGTTCCAAGAACTTGGGCAAATTGACGTCCTTAATTGACCGTAGCAGGATAACATCTTCATCTTCATCTGGGTATCTCAGCTTCAAAGCACCGGCAGCTCTTAGTACAGATTTTACTGCACGCATTCCTATTTTTACGTTTTCGCGTATTAGTATTTGCGTAAATTTAAGTAAAAATTTACGTAAGATCCCAATAGACATAGAACTTAAATAAATTAAGAACAAACTGACCGTTAAGATGATAAGAAAACATTAAACAAGTACAAACAAAATAGCATAATGCGATAAAAGTATAAAGAAATCTCAAATTTTACTATTAATATTAAATTTAACTATCCTGGGTATAATTACCATAATCGTAATGACTCTGCGAAGATAATTGTTCAGAGCACAGCCGGTACGTAGCGACGATTTTCACAGCGAGGGGCTTAGCGTTCAAATAGCCAAAGGCGTAAAGTTCGATTTCAGATATTAACACATAATCCGGCACCATCATGGCCACTGAGCGGAATAGCGCCTGTGAAATAAAGTTTGGATCAATTGCTATATCCCCTTTCTAGTATGATTGTATAAACGTTTATCAAGATCGTTCATCTGGTTTTTGGGGACTAAAAATTTATTTGAATATTAAGTGACATCGATTAAGACGACGACTTTCAAGCAAGTAAACATATTTGGAATTTTATTTCATCATGAAAATATGTTGATAAGATTTTAGCTCTGCATATTCTGAATAAATTACAATTCACCAACCTTCAAATTATCCGGCAGTTCTGACCGTCCCGCATAACCAGGGTTCATTGTAATAAACACCGCACAGCTCTTGTCCAGGTGCAGCAGAGTGCCCTCAAACAACAGTTCAGTGGCTCCCGAGTTAATACCGCGTTGTATGGACAGGATCTGTTGCGCCACAACTGATAGCACTTCGAGATCGATGCGGTTGAACTTGTCGAGATATGTGGTCCAGACCATAAGCTGCATAAAGCTAGACCTTGATCGCGACAAAATACCAACCTTTAAGTTATCGGGCAGTTCTGACAGTCCTGCATACCCTGGATTCATAGTTATGCCACCGCAACGAAGCTATATCCCGATATGCCTCTATTTCACGATACTAACCTTTAAATTATCCGGCAGTTCTGACCGTCCAGCATACCCAGGGTTCATCGTAATAAAGACCGCACAGCTCTTGTCCAGGTGCAGCAGGGTCCCTTCAAACAGCAGTTCAGTGGCTCCCGAGTTAATACCGCGTTGTATGGACAGGATCTGTTGCGCCACTACTGATAGCACTTCGAGATCGATGCGGTTGAACTCGTCGAAACAGGACCAAGCACCGCAAGAGGCGAGACCCTGATTGAAAATAGGTTTGAAGTGACAAACAAGCTAAGAGCTGCTCAAGGTTGGATGATGAAAATAACTTTGAAAATATGATTCGAATCTGTTCTGTCATCAAGAACAATGAAATTGCAAAACTTAATAAAACTTCAATATAATGAAATAGAAAACTGCAAAAAAAAGATGCAAAAAATCCAAATTTTCAAAGCAAAATACATTTTCCTGGTCTTTTTCTACAGAATGTGCAAAGCTGATTATCATACAATAATTAATATTCTCTTAGTTCGTGAATAAATCGTACCTTGAAGAATTTCCCAAGCGCAATATAATCCAGACCATCGGAACAGTTGAACACGACACATTGCTTAGCGACTGCTTTAGCCAAATCTTTCGTAGTTTCTGTTTTGCCAGTACCAGCTGGTCCTTCTGGTGCTCCACCTTTAGAAACATTTTAAGCATATTCTTATAGCATTTTTACTTATGCAGTTAGTTCTATTCTATAATTATTCTTTTATTTCTACTAAGATCCCATTCATTCCTATCAGGATAACTTTTGCACCCAAAACATTTATTACGGACATGCAATTTCACCCATCTCTAAAAAATCTTACCAAGATTAAGATGCAAGGCTCCAAACAGCGTCCTAAAGCACCGATCAGTGAGTGGCGTCACTACTAGTCTTCCAGTATTACCGAGATATTCATAACCGTACATGAGTTGGGAGTTTATCATTCTTGTTGCTATCTGCCAACTTAGATCTTCTTCTTGTTCCTGCCAAATTTAATTGATGATAATTAAATGTTCTATAAAATAAATTTACTTTGTTCTAATTGCACGCAAAGAAAAACAAAAGAATTGTGATTAAATTTTCAAATATATATCACACATAAAAAACGTAACATAAAGCAGTATTTTAGTAGATAAAAAAAATTGCAGAAAAGTAACTTACCTCCCAGTAATACCTAATTTGAGATAGCCAATTAAAGTCATTATCAGTTTGCACGTTGAATTCAATGAGCTCCATTAACACATCTCTAGCGTGCACATCCAATACTACTAAAGCACCTGAAATAGGAAATTTTATGATGGACCTATTGATACTTCACTACTTTTACTTAGTACACCCAAAAAATAAGTCCCTGAAAAATATCCCTGTTAAAAGGTTTGAGACAATAACTTACCCAATGTTATCCTGTTCTGCAAACTCAGTTCACCTCTGACCAAGTCGACAATCTTGGAAATCTGGTAGTTACACTTATCCCAGTAAGCCCTCATTGCTGGTATGCTGATGTGAATGGCTTCCGTTACTTCGGACGTCCAGAACGTCATCGCTATACATTGTACCTGATTTGATATGATTCGTTTTAAGTTTTATTGGACTAACTGCACTAATGAAAAATGTCGTATTAACACGATTGTTAACTGTTAACCCATTGAGCCCCAAGCGGCCCGATCGGTCCTAGACACAATAGATTTTCTATTGTGTCTGTGGTTCCGGGGCCTGAGTTATTTACGACATTTACGATTAGTGGATTTATACTATAATTATATAACTTTATATTTTTAATGATATTTTCTTCCTTGGTACATATTTGTATTTCAATAAGAATGTCGTCACATCGATAATTTCAATATTCATTTACATACAAATTATATATTATATTGGTAAAGTTTTCGCATTTTACATGAAATTTTCGAATAAAGACAAAATCTAGTATTATTGAAAAAGGAAACAACTCACAGCCTGTCCGGGCCAGATCAACACCCAATTTTCTCTGGGCCGTTTCAAGTAATCATCGTACGATAACGCCACTACGTGATGTACAGACGATTTCATTGCTATCTCCAGCTCTAACAACCATTTCTCCACCTAAATCGTGTTAAAAGAAAACAATTTATATCATTTGAATATTTAGAGAGTGCTATTTATTGAAAAAAATATTTTGGTAACGCATTTTTATGTGGTTAATAGGCGATCTTCATGGAAGAAATTAACAAAAGTTGGTGTATTTAGAGCATTTTGAATTTTAATATTATGGCATTAAGATTTCGGTTTCGAAGATGGATAATTATAAATGTGGTTTAAAGAAATATTAGAAAAAAAAGTTGAAAATTTAAGAAGTACCATACATTTTTCATATCCTACCACAAATTTAATTTTCATTACAAAAAACAACAAATAATTCAAAACCCACCTGTCCCCTAGCCGCAGCGGTATTGATAGTGATAGTGAGCTCCACGATCTCTCCCTCGGAGGAACGCATGTGAGTCACCACCATGTCTTCGGTAAACGATAGTTTCGCTATGCCCTCGAAACACTTCTTGAGGTGCGGTTGGACACTATAATATCATCGATGTTTATGTTTTCACATATTAAAGTAGAACAAAAATTAAGTTGTATTTCAATAAGTAAACTTTGACGAGCATATTTCTTATACATATTTATTTTTTAGCATTTCATTAAATTTGTCTTCGTACAAATAATGTTAGCGATAAGGCCGTCCTTTGCTGTTTCTGTTTAGTCTTGTATTTATTTTATGTATTTATTTTCAAAGCAATAAAACATTTTCATCCATTCTTTCATAATGTATGGTATGAACAATTATAATTGAAATGAATTACGTTATTCTTGTAAAAATCTACTAACATTTTCTTACAAAAATGCTATTCAGAGGTGAACGCAGAATACAATTTCAATGAAAAATAAACTTTTAACTTCAGTTCTAAGTGCTTCCATCAACAGTGCAAGAAAAGAAAAAGTAATCTTTTGTGTAAATTTTAGAGTTGAAAGGCTTCTCTGACATTTAAAGCGTACTTACTCTATGTTTGAAAAGCTTAGCTCGAATTTATAGCAATAAGTTGGAATGTACCTTTCTCTACACTTGTCAACTTTTAAAGGCTTTAACGTTCTCGCAAAGAGAAATGAAACGATTTCATAAATGTATGAAACTAGCATGATTTTATAGAATTACTAGCGGTCCGCCCCGGCTTCGCCCGTGGTACATATGAAAAATAGATGTTGGCCGATTCTCAGACTTACCCGATATGCACAGAAAATTTCATGAGAATCGGTCCACCCGTTTCGGAGGAGTATGCAGACTAACATTGTGACACGAGAATTTCATATATAAGAAGATTTTAAAAATAAAATGGAGTATTGACTGACTCTTCTAATGATTATTCCTACATACAAAATAGACCTAAAAACAAAAAATATTCTATCTATACCCACCGCATAGGATCTTTTGTTTCGGATAGAATTTCCAGCAGCTCATCGTTAGATAAGAAGAAGAATCTCGGGAAGTACAAGCGCTTCTTTTCGAGATACGCGTTGAGACCACGTTGGACCATCTCCAAGAGATTATTGGATTTCTTAAGTCTGTCCAACATTTTCTCGATGGTTATAACGTCAAGTACACGCGGTTCCGTGAAAGCTGCTTTCATAATTTCTCGCCACATCTATTATGGTTAAACAATAAGTAAATAACAAAATAACATTATTTCTATGTAGAATGTGCTAGTAGCGCCGATTTTTTAAAAGTTTACACATTACATTAATTATTGTAGTGTAGCTATGATAGTCATCTTAACGTATCCATACTTATGAAAATGACAGTTATCATAATTTTCTTATTGCTAATTTCTATTATCCATTGAACATTCCAATTTCTTGTTGTCAGTACCTTATCAACAGCACTGAATCTTCTTCCCTCCTCCGGAATTTGCTGCTGAATATCAGGCGAGGAGAATATAGGCTCCAAGTACATCCACGTAGCTTGAACTTTCAGCCATTCGTCCAATATCTCCTGAAGTAACACTAACTTCCCTTCCCAGTCACTAATAAAAAAGAAATATTTTAGGGGATGTTCAAATATTAATAAAGTAGGATATCTTTAAGTTGGCTTACATAATAGTCTCTTCAAATGGTTTTATATACGGCGAGTTTTTCATCGTCTGGGTTTTGACAATATGGTCATCCAGTAAAAGCTGAATTTCGTCCACACTCGATAGAATATAAGTGCCAGTGTCCCTAAAATATAACAACTCATTGGCAAATAGTATTATATACAAACAAAAATAAGAAAAAATCGAATAATGACTGACTTATAAGGCAGGATATCGAATTTAAGGTCCGCCCATTCCTTCATCATCTTATCCAGAGCTTTCTCCAAGTTATTTTCTTTAGTAGCGGCTTCAGAAATGCTCTCAAACTTCTCAATATAATCCACTAGATTGAAATCAATCACTTTCTCTAGTGACAATTCCTCATCAACAATGATAGGAAAGCCAACAATTTCTGATACTTTCTCCCAATGGCGTGGTTTCATACCCGGATTACCGAGGGTATTTATTATAGGCATGTGAGTCTTGAAATCTTCCATTTTCTGCCTGAAGTTTAAAATTTTATTTTACATTTTTACGTATCAAAACCAATATGAGCTTACAGGCTTTATGTAGGAAAAGTTTTCTTGTTTTGCTATTTCATAATTTTCAGCATGATGAAGTATCTCATCGATAAAACGTTCCGAAAAATTACTAGGCATGCCGCCTAATAATTAATTATTTATAAAAAATATTATTCTTTAAAGAGTTTAAAATAAGTATTTTATTACGAAAAAAAGGAAATTATTTTATTTATTTCTCACCGAACTGATTGAGCAAGTTGAAACGTAGCAGGACTTTCTTGAAAAGACTTTTCCAATTTGTAAACAATTTTATAATAATAACCAACATCGCCTTCAATATCCTCTGGGTCGTAGCTACCCACCTAAATAAAATATTATTTTAAAATGAATACTTTCTTATTTAAAACACAATAATATGCTCTACCTACTCTACATGGAAATTATATTCAAAATATTGAAATTACCCTGGATTTCATCCAATTATTATACTTTTCAAGGAAATCATAGCCAGCGTCGAATAATTTCTTGAAGGGCACAAGTCTATCGTATACAGCTTTTCTCTTGGGATACTGCGACACTTCCCAGCCAAATGATGTTTCCTCTTCGTTGAACTGATCGATCTTTACCAATGCATTAGCTAACCTAACATCAAAATTATTGTGTTAAAACTGTGAAGTAACTATAATTATTATGTTACTGCATTCACTCTTTAAAAAAAATCACTACAAAAATAAAATACCCAAAAAAATAATGTCGAAAAATTCTAGGTATATTTTTGCACGAATCTCCGATAGAATGCAATTTAACCTGAAATTGTGGTAATATATAAAAATCTAACTTTTCATCAAGGCGCCGCGCACGGGTAACGTATTTGGGCAATTCGTTGATATCGCCCCAATATTGCAGCTCGTTGCATTGCTCCTCGAATATATCGAGATCTTCGATAAACTTGGCGATGCGGACCTGTTCATTCAAATGTAAACATTATATCGGAAATATCAATTTATATACGATTTTATTCGTATAAGTTAAAATTTATTTCAGTTCAAAATATTACCAAACCAACTAACATCACACAAATCATATAGAAAACAGTTAAACTTACTTTTAATAGCTCTTGATATTCTATCTTCTTTTGGTCGCATATCACTTTACATTCCTCCGTTACTCCTGGCATTCTTCCATACCTGACAATCATAAATTATACCCATTCAAAACAGTAGGTAAACCCAAACAATACAATAAACTATTTATTATTATATCGTAACGCTGAAAACATTAGAAATATATACCTCTGAAAGAATTACAAAGGAAAATGATGTAACTACTACAAGTGCCAAGAAAAAGATGGCCAAACTTCCAACCCATTTGTACCTATACCCACCAATGGAAAGTCTGATTATTCGCCTTCATCTCTAACGGTGTGAACGTAGTATAGTCTCCCAGGAAGATAATGTATCGCAGTACATTCCTCAACTTGTCTTCCATTTCGTCTAACAGAATGTCCTCTACTTTCTTGCAATAGGCTATAAGGTCCATAAGAGCGGCTGTATCGGGTGGTGGAGTTAGCAGGGTTGTGGCTATGGTGGAGTACTCGTCGTATATGCTGTTGATTTGGGATAAAGTGGGGCTATAGTAGGTATTGTAGTGAATATTTGATTATTTATGCTTGAACAAATTGAGGGTAGATGTGAAAAATATTTTTATGGTATAGAAGAGTGGATAATTCATGATGTTTTTCTCTTATTTTTGATTTTTATCTGAATAAAAATTTTAGAGAAAGTAGTTGTAATCATGTACTAGTTTTCTTAACTAATACAATTTTAAGGCGTACAAATAATTTGAAATAATGTAAAATCATAAGTATTTAATCGAGATTGAAAGCAGGTGCGAAAATAATTGTACGTATATTTTCAAAAATAAGGATGCTAACGATTTTATCATATTCTGGTAATCCTCCGTCATTCTTCTCAACAGAGTATTAGCTAATCTTGTAGCAGCTCCCTTCAAGGAAGTGATCAAATCCCCTCTCTGCATACGAAACATGCCGATCGTGATCGTGCCTTCCAACTTGGACGGTATTTCCCGCGCCAAGTTAACAAATTTCACCGCTTCTTCACAGTATTCCTCAAAAGTTTTCTCGGGTATTGATTTTATGAAGCTCTCTACTTTTGCAGCTGACTGTAACACACATGTTACGTACGTTAGCAAACAGTATTTTCGTCGGCATGAATTATTAATTATAATAGAATTATTTTATATTTTAAGAACAAAGAGAGAAAACAAATTTCCACATTATAGTACCCGCATACAGAAAGCTGGAGCTTACCTCCCCATTAAGTAAGCAGACGTAATCATCAAAATCCTGAACACGCAATTCAGGGCCTATTCTCTGCTCATTAATTAAATCTGCTATCTTCTTTTTGTAATCTTCAACTAAATCATTATCTATGACTGGCTGAAAATTGAAACCAAAAAGAAATTATCCAGTGATATAAAATGCAAACACGAATTTTATTTTGAAATGTGTACTAACCCGTAATGTAACCCTACTTGTAATCACGTAATCCTGATACAACAGAGTTTCCAAGCGAGGGGACTGCCGACAAGCGTCTATTATGAAATCGTACAAAAGACAAAGCTGATCTCTAAATTGCTTAAAGGAAGGCTCAAATTGTATGGCATCATCTTGAAATGCTAAATTAACAACGAATCCCTGATTCATGCCCTGAAAATAAATCAAATTGAATGGCAAAGAATTTCTTTCCGAATATCTGAAAAATTCAGAAACTTGTATAAAAATTTCAAGCAGCTCTCTCGGATCTTTAAAAAATTAACGAAACTTTAGAATGATTCCAATTTTTATTACAATTGTATTACGATTATTACAATAAAGTATTTATAAGGAAGTATTACCCCAACATCCATGACATAATCGGTAAACTCTTTCATAGACTTGAGGCAGAGTGTTTGTAAATTATAAGTCATAATGCAAGCAAGACAGTTGTAGAAATGTTTCATCTTAGACACCTGTTTTGGTTCAGGGATTTGTCTCTTTTTGCTACCCTAAAAAATAAATATAATATGTTTAGTGACTTTTTTAACTAAGTGCGTATATTAATTAAACAGAATATCTATTATTTGTTCATATTTTGCGAATAACATGATGATTTTAAGTTCAACCAAGGTGACCGAAAAGAACAAGGGCCCGTAGACAAAGTAACAATCAAAAAACGATAACGAAGTTAGAAAAGGAAAAATGTATGGGATTGACATTAGATAGACCACGTGATCTAACGCGGCGTATGTCAATCCCATACATTTTTGCCTTTTCTAACTTCGTTATCGTTTTTTATTTGTTACTTTGTCTAAGGCCCAAGGACAATTTACACTTACGAAAGTATAGGTAGGTACATTTTTTAATAATCATGGGATAGAGACCAATGGATTCACTTGTATAAAATTTATAATTAGCCGTTCAGCTATACAATAATAGTAAATTTTAACAGATCCATACTTCAGTGTATTTTTGAAGTGAAACTTCTTTAGGCGCATTGATAAGGCGAGGAATTTGTTATCTTTGAATCTTGCCAAAGAAGTTTCACTTCTGACACGTTTGCTCGGCACACACGCACTTTTTTTTAGTTTTGGACAACGCAGGCAGAAGTTAGTTTAATAAATCACAATTCACAGGTCACCTGCAAAAACACAGCTTGTATAGTGGGTATCCACTGCAGTGTTAGCACATTTCCGGCGGCATCTATATGCCGCTTGCACACAAAGCAGAAGTCCTGCAGCTCGTACGCCTCGTGCGTCGTCATTATGTCCTTCATGCTTATGAGACGGAGGTCGCTATACAATTGAGGATCACTTCAGCGTGGGGTAACACGAAATCGGAATTTTTAATTTTTAGATGCAGACGATTACTACATTTGCGAAATCTTTTCCCAATTTTTTTAAGTGTGTGCTGTACCTATGTAATGTCTGCTTAAAAGTAGATAATTATTACAAAATAGGTACTAGAATTATTTTGGGCTGAAATCAAATATTTAGGTGTAATAAGTGCAAGACATTGGTAAAACACGAAATAACTGTCTTCATTAAGGTCAGGTGGGGTAAGAGGAACATATTTCATTTTCAGTAAAATATTTTGACTGCTAGGAACAACATTTATAGCTTTTTAAGATGTTTGAAACACACAGAACTTACCTTTATGTATTAGCTTCCCGTAGGCTAAATGTCATTACTCTAATAACAGTTCTTACGAAGATATTGACATTACTGTCAAGATTGAGTAATCGTTTCTCTTCCCCCTTACAAGGGGTAAGAGGGTCAGTCATTGTATTTCCTAAGATTGGAGTTTGAATTAAAATATTCGTTGCTAAATGTTCGTTAATTTGTAGATAGAATGTCTTTGGTCAATATTAGATCTTAATGTCGATGAAATAAGGTATAATTTGGAATAAAAAACAAGAATACATCAATTCGGGGTAAGAGGGACATACAGGTTCGATCAGGGGTGGCAAACTAAAAATAAGTCGACTAGTTATAATTCTATTTTTATTTAATCATACATAGTAATGGTAAACAGTCTGTCCCTAACTAGTTTTCCTAGTTAGTTACTCTAAAAATAACAATGGCACTATGTGATGAGATCAATATTGCGAATCAGTATTTTAATTCATCTATTAAGAACCTTCTCCTTTTTAAGAAGTCAGTTAAAAATATAAATGATCTTCTTGATCCAAAAGAAATTCTTTGGAATTTCTGGAATTTTGAGACAGGCGAACTTAGCGAAACTTGGCGAATAGTGGTGCTTGCATCACTGTGTTCCGGTTTGGTGGTGAGATGAGGCCCTGAAGTAATTACTGGCACAGGAGGCATAATCCTTTAGGCCAGCAACGCACTTGTGACTCCTCTGGAGTTGCGAATGTCCATGGGCGGCGGAAATCGCTTAACATCAGGTGATCCGTATGCTCGTTTGCCCGCCTATTAAATAAAAAAAAAAAATATAAAAAAAACACATGAGCGAGAAATTTTTAGTTATAATTTAAAATTGTAATAGGTACAGAACAGTCAGTCACTTCTTTTCATTTTATCCACATATAATTATAAATTAATCAAAATGTTGGTCACCCCTCACACGGGGGAAGAGAAACATATGTTCCTCTTTCACCGTCAATAGTGAGCCTCTTACCCCAGCTATTGTTTTTGAAGTCTAGGATTTTCAAGCGAAAGAAACTCACAATATTTAGTTGTTTCTTAACTAAAATGATTAATAAAAGAAATACTTACAGTTTTCTCCGTGTATCAGGGTATTTAAAATATTTCTAGCACACTTTTATCACTAAAATATGGGTTCGCAAAAAAACGAGCCAACTTGGTGTTAGCCGAATTCGCAACTGTCAAATTTGTTTACATTTTTTGTGATGTCTGTGCTACGTAGCGACATCTACTCAAAACCGCTCAAACTAATTCGCCTTCACTTTTTTATCGACGGAAAGTACATAGTCATAAACGCTTCGGTTTACAAGTTATGGTCTCTAGGCCCTCTTCCCCCAGTGACCCTCTTACCCCACCTGACCTTATCTTTTTCGTTATAGATTTTCTCAACTTCAAATTCAAGATATTAAAATTCTTCGACTTCACAATCAAAGACATACCCTTACTAATCAAATACAATTCATGTATTTTCTAACTTCTGCCACAAAAGTAATAAATACTAACTTGAACTGCTTCCACCATATTTGCAAGACCTGTGCAATACAAGGGTTCACACTGTGAAGGTTTTTGTTCACATACTTCTTGGCGACCACATAGCGGTTCCTCCACGCATCATCTTTTTTTGCTAGCTCTTGTTTTAGGGGTGTGTCTTCTTCTTCCAAAGACTCTTCCTAGAAATTAACCGAAACTATTTGTAAATTAAAATTCGAGAATAATCTGCTTCAGGTCTTTACAATGTTGAGCAAACAAAAAGTGTTCAAACCGTATTAGGATCCTTCAGAACGAAGTCCACGATGGCTTTTTTCATGCTCATCATGAAGTCCTCTCTCATTTCATCTGTGCATGTAAAGAGAGTTTCCTTCCATCTTTTAAGTTTTGCTGGTATTAAATTATGAACCCTAAAACAGTGATTTTTGTTTCGAACTCTTCAGAAATTATATTTATTCTACGTAAAAATTTAATCAAAAATAAATTTTGATAAACGTTTCATAAAATTTTTAAAAGATTTTAAGATGCATCAATAATTTTACTAAAATTCAAACAAAGCAAACAGCTTACAAATAAAAATTAAATTGATCTCACCGTAAAATAATTTTATTATCAAGCGGTGCAACGTGTATGGTATCAATTCCATATCTCACATAGTAATAGTACCGTAACATGTTCTTCTCCTCAGCAGAGGGGATAGAATCACCATCTTCCCCGGGCGCTGATTGGCAGATTAAGTTCATCAGTTTCGCTCTAAACTCTTCTCGAGCTTTTCTCATGGCCGTGAAGCTTTGCATCACTGAAAGTAAACATCCAAACAGCTCCAACTATACCATTTTGAAACACTCACAAGACCTACAAGTATACCTACCGCTAGATCTTTTTCTAGGTCCTGCTTTTGATGCTTGAATTTTTGCAGCTTTCGACCGTGCCGGGGGCAATTTTAACACTTCTTCCGGAAGCGAAAACAGCGGTTGCGTTCGTATTTTAAAGTCTTCGGGCATTTTAATTCTAGGTATTTTAGGTAATTTTACATCTGATGAGGATGGACCAGGTTGACTTTTCTTCCGATTCGGCTTATTATTTTGCATGATTTCACCTTATTGAAATAAAAGCAATATTTTACATTTTACAGCAATCGAAAACTGCATGTTGTTTTGCATTATTCAAAAATTATAATTATTAGACACACTTTTATCCGAGGAAACTTTGTTACAAAGTTTAAAAATGATAATTAATATTTTTTTAATTCGAAATTCCCGCCAATTGACGTACAATGGCGGGAATTTCGAATTAATTTGTCGAACAATATAGCAAAATTAAGAAAAAATTATATGTGAAATTGCATCATATTTTATTGGCTTTATTTTTTATTTATCTTTTATATATTATTTCCATAATAACTTCAAATATTTCGTACCACCACCGGACTAGTTCTTCTTCTTCTTCTTCTTTTTCAAATGGCAACTCCCGATCCCAGTGCACCGGACTAGTTTTTCGACGAAACTTAAGCTGTCACTCAATGACAGTTTGGGTTTGACAGAATTTGAAGTTGTAGAATGATGGATTTTTCAATTTTCTAACCAAAATCTTGTGCAATTTATTGATTTACGTGCTTCCAATTCAATAATATTGTATAAGAAAAATATTAAAACAATATTGTTGCGCCTCACGAAACTCGACTTACTTTGTTAATCGCTATAAAAAGGTAAAAATACAAACTTCTCTCGTATTCTGGACTTCAAATTTCTTAAATAACACTTATTTTACATCATTTGATTATGATAAAATATAAATATATTATTTAAATCAACTCTCCTATGATCTACTGATCACTAGATAACAATGCAAAGTTATTGATTTCTCCATGACAACGTATACTATCTTTTTAATATTAGAATATAGAATACAAATTGCACACGGCCAGTTTTAGTACCTTATGACAGTTATAAAGATTTCACACAAGTACCTAGGTAATCAAAGTACTAATCTATATATAACTGGATGATACAATTTATAAATATCTTTGTTTTCATTTATAGGTTTTGATTTTTGTCATGAAACAAACAGTTAAATTATATTCTAAGGTAACAGTTATAATGCTTTTGCTGAGCCTACTAGCCATGTATAGCTTATAGACTGTACATAGCTACTAATTATATGTATGCAGAATTTCTGTGTTATGGTTTGATAGCCTTGAACTGAGTGGAGTGATGATGTCATAAACCAGGCCATGTAAACATAGTTACTTTAGCAAGGCTTGAATGAGTGGATCATCTAGCTGTATTATCCTCAAAAAAATAATTACTGAATGCTGTTTTGATGTTGTTGTTGTGTTGTAATTTCAATAATTGTGTAAACAGATGTGTATAGAAAAGTTACTACTTGTATGATAGTAGGATTAATGTGATATTGAACAGTGTTCTTATGTGTAAGCTTACTTTTTTATTAATATTTTATACTTACCACATAGAATAAAGTTTACTTTGTAATTCAAAGTATAAGAAATAAGAATATCTCTAAATACCTTTTTAAGTAATTGCAAAATATTGTGTTCATTCTACTCTTATAACAGCACTGAGTGTGAATGTGTAATTAACATCATTAAGAAAAGCTTCTTATGATGATTAATTTAAATGTAATTTAATAAAATAAAAGGAATGACTCATTTACAACTTAAAACTTCATGTAACAATGATCTTATCAATCACATACATAACAATGGAAGGCCAAATAAATAATTTCTCAGAAAAGTAATGGAATTTCATTTATTATTGCAGATGATCTTTCAATTAGTAAGGAGTTTCCACACAAGCTTTGGTTGCCGAGCCGCAGAATCATCTTTGTTGGCTAAACTAAGGAAGAAAACAGGATACACTATTGCCAACTGCAAGAAGGCCTTGGAAATGCATAACAATGATAGTGATAAGGTAATGAGAGCAAATATATCAAGTTATGAATAAAAGATTAACAATATTAACCATTGTATAAGTTAAGCAACATTCTAATGTGTGGGCTAAGAACTAGAATAGTGTACAGGCAAAATTACAATACAGGAGAGTAGGAAAACAACTCATTTATTTATGTTGCATGCTTTTAGAATAATAGAAAAGTTTTAATTTGAACAACATTTATTTTTCAAATCAATTATGATTAAAGAGCAAACTTTAATGTGTAAAGCTAATATTACATCAACAAACTACAAAAAATATTTTATAGTTTGACAATTTTAATTAAAAACCTATTGTGAATTTTCAGGCTGAAGCGTGGCTGAATGAGCAAGCACAAGCCATGGGTTGGGCAAAAGCAACAAAACTAGCCGGAAGGAAAGCACTACAAGGGCTGGTTGCTGTTAAATTTGACAAGAACCACGGGGCTCTCGTAGAACTTAACTGTGAAACTGACTTTGTGGCTAAAAACGAAAAGTTTCACAAAATGATGGAAGATGCTACGCTCGCTTGCTATAAATTCGCCCACACACACATGCAAGCTAAAGGACCTATTACAAAAGTAAGTAAAATATGATATTTGCTGTATAACTAAAAAATAAAACAAAAAATAAATTAAAAAATAACTATAAATTAAAATAACATCTTGAACTTATTTTAGTTCACACCAGAAACACTGGTCTCCTGTGAGAAAATGCCACATCCTGAACTATCCTTCGATATGCGCGTTTCTTAACGATTTTATATCTTCACTTATTGTGTGGTTAATCTGTACAATAATGTAAAATATTTGCTTATGGTAGCATTCTCAAACCAGATAAGCCATTGTGCGCATTGCATGTTTTCTCATAAGAACTTACAATACAATGTTAGCAGAGTGACAAAATAAAATAATGGTTGATACCACATCAGTAAATTATATCATTCATTTTTTTTTTAGTTTATATGTAAGATTTAGTAGTCTGTAGTATTATATGTAGTATTTTAAAATACTCTATCTGCATAATGAGCGTATTAAATTTATGTAAATAGTAGCAGAAAAATTATTCCGAATGAAGTTCCATATCATCAAGTTTGAGGCTTGAGCCCCATATCTATATAGCGAGTCATCGTTTTACAGCATCAAATATCCATGTACATCCACAATTCATACCATTTTTTCACTATTACGAGATTTTTATCAATTTTATTTCATTACAAACTATACTTACTGAAACAAAACTTATTTTTGTCGGATTTAAAAATGCGTCCGTAACTGGAGAGAATGTTTTTTTAACCATAATGATAATGTGTGGGTTCTACAAGATATTATACTCAAACAATTATTTATTTAAGTAGACTCCTTCTAAAAGCACTTTTGAATATTTATAAGGCGACTAAGTATAATAATTACTAAGTGAGAAACTTAAATAATTATGGCTATCATGATTTTAATATTTGCAGAAAAATAATAATGTACTTTATTTTTAGATGGAGCTGGACAGTGAGCAATTGGGGAACCTTAGTATTGATGGTAAGAAACTATCTGAAGTTATAGCTCTCTTCATCGGTTCAGTGGGAGAAAATGCTGTGCTCAGGCGTGCAGAGTGTTGGAAAGCAAACAGCAATGATGTAAAAATATGTGCGTACACTCATCCAGCTCCAGCTGTTCCTGGAGACTATTCAGCGGGAAAATATGGCGCGCTCTTAGCCTATAAGCAACCAAATGACGTCGAAGATATCGGGAGACAATTATGCCAACATATTGTAGGTTGTGCTCCATTGAAGATTGGTAACAAAGAAAAAGATGAACAAGCTAAAAATTCAGATGACGAAACATGTTTGATCTATCAAGAATATTTATTAGATCCTTCATACACTGTCCTAGAAATTTTGGAGCAAAACAAAGTTGAAATTATTGACTACGTTCGATTTTCTTGTGGTGAATCAGAAGAGGCAGCAATGCCTGGCGTAGAGAAGCAACCCTTGGATACTGTTCAAACATTACAGTAATGTAAGGTTTTCGAATTTGGTAGGAAATAAATGAAATACATTGTTGATTAAATACATAGATATTTATTTGCATTTAACTAATAAATTACTTCAAAATATTGATGGGTTTTTCAATGATATTAATCCTTATTATCATTATTTATCAGAGTTAATAGTTTTGATTTTCGATTTTCCTTTCCATAAAAACATTCTGCAATCCTTTTTCCAAAACATAGCTATTTCATTGGGTTCAAAGTTATATCCGTGATGGTTTAAAACTTCGGGCGAAACGACGTGGAGGGCGAGGGTAGATTTTTCTCTAGTTCTGAATGGCCCAGTGACTGCGGGTTTGAGAAGGCAACCACATGGGCACACTGGTGTTGTCTTGGGCGACGATGTTAAATTTTTATTACCTATACCCATTCTTTGGAAATTGCCACAAAATCTCAACTCTTCAACTGCTCCTGTAAACGATTGAGTAGCCCGTAATGCCATCGGTCGCGCACATTGATTTTCTGCATCATTTCTAAAGCCAACCGTGGATAACGATTTCTTTGTAACATTGGGACTGTCTTCCGGACTTAATTCATCAAATTCGCATTCCCTATCTGAATTATTATCGTCTGTGTACATTATTAAATTTGACCGAAATTACTAAACGTAAATAATGACTTTGTCACATATTTTATTGTTTTTTCTTCCGGGTTATCTGCTAACTTTAAAGTAAATACTTTTTCGACTATTTATAAACGACAATACGGAGGAAATTGGTAGCTGGTAGGTACCTATTTTTATTTATTAGAGTTCCAAACATGTTCCGTACCTATCTCACAAGGAAAAACGGAACCCTTATAGGTATCACTTTGTTGTCTATACATATGTCTGTCTGTCTGTCAAGAAAAAGGGTTTTCTCAGGAACGCGTGGAGGTATCTAGCTGAAATTTATATTGAATACTCGAGTCGTCCCTTGTAGCTGTGATACAATCAAACTTATAAGCCCACGCAATCAAAAGATACACCCGTTTGTGCTGCTAATTTCGACATGCGCAAGGGAATCAAAACCTACATGATACTTTCCGTGAACAATAGGGTCTTGAATTTTGGTACGAAGCCATGTTTTATAGCACAGATAAAGGGAAAATTGCTAAAAGCATAAATTTTAAGTTACAACATCGTAAAAAATAGGTTTGTCCGGAGCCCTCGGTGTGCTGGTCAGACTCGCACTTGACCGGTTTTTTACATACGTCTGAAATAACGAAATATCTTTAGCGTACATACAATCATTTTCTTGATACGGCTGATACCGCAGTAGCTACGCCCCTATGAGTATGGATGTAAGTAGGTATGTTTCATTTGTAAAAAATGAAATATAGTAGCATTGAGAAAACTTTTTATTTTTAATGATTACCAAGAACCTCGGAGCCAGAATCCAATTAAATCGAATTATTGCGTGATACAAATTGTCTCGAATATAAAATTGGCGTGCACCGTTTGAAATTTGAGTTATGAAATCCGATATCACTTTTCGGTGTTATGATGGTTTTATCGCCCGTATCCAACAAACGAAAGTGAACGTGTATGGAATGGTACAAAGTGCGCGTCCGAGCGTACATCCTGTGGCACATGGCAGACCAATTGGTCACGAAATATTTCGCAGCAGTCCGAGTGGCACAGCGAAGCAGCATCATGCGCACAAGAGCCTCGAGCCTGATAACCGATCGGCGCTAGGGAAAGTGTAATTTGCAACCAACACCGATGGATGCGTATCAGGTTCGATAGATTCTTCATTTACTTTCAATGATGTTTAATAACTTTTACTTTAGATCTTTTATATAGATATTATATTTTATTAACTAACTTCAAAATAAATCTTAAAGTAGTAATTAGCACACTTGTTTCGCTCGCAACGAAATTGGTCGAATCGTGTCTAGTGATAAAGATAATCACCGTGACAAAAAAATCTAGAACATTGTTCAGCTAATTACGAGTAGGTAAGTAACTAGAATAACGAGACACCCCAATAATATAGTTACATCTCCCCGCTCACAAATAAGTAATTTAAAGAGACAATCCATCAAGCTCGAGATAAAAACAGCCTACTGTGCAATCAAAGTTATGCATCAGCTACTCCAGATATTAATAATTATTTACTGTTAATTACAATTAAACTGAAAAACTGAAGCCACCGTGAGATGAAAATCGCCGCAGCCATCAATCGTACACGGCAGACTTTCGCGGGCCTTAATTTATTCCTCTATTTAATAAAATATGTAAGTGCAGTCAGCGTGAAACAATTTTCTTTTTCTCGTGCGATCGCCGGTGGTTAGTCTGTGAAGTGTGCATGGACGGTTCGGTCGCATTGAGATACTTTCAGTGCTTCGCTAGTGACTGCGTTGTGTTAGACGATTGTGCGTTTAGGTGATGGAAGCGCGTCTTCCCTGACCGCGGCCAAAATGCATATCCTGGAAATAGGCGCTGAGCAAGTAATTAGTATGAAGTCTATTAATAATACTTATGCCATAGGTATAGATTATCATAAATTATTAACTAAAATATTTGTGTAAACAAAACATCGCATGTTTACATATAGGTAAAGTAAATATGGATGAATGCTTAAAATATTATGTGCGTTGGTTGACAGCAAAAGTCAGACGAAGCAAGTGAACTTTAAGCTGCCAGAAATTCACGCACTTTCCTTTAAAACACAAGTATTTTGCCTCTTTGAAATTGTTGATTGGATTAATTTAAGCCTTTCAAAATAATGAAAAGCGCCTCAGTTATTCCTTATCAGATTAGCTACCTCTCATTAATTAAGAGACTCTTCCGAATTGGTCGAGCCCTTTCCTGTATATAAACAGACGGACATACGTGATATGATTTTATATAGCTATAATTTATATATATATATATATATTTCACGAAGTCTAGGTCTATGTCAATATCTATAATAGTACCTAAGCTTGTAATTTTTACATCATAATACCATGGACCAATATACTCAAATAATATATAGTTATACCTCTGTGTATATAACTACATATTTCTGTTATTTTTAAATCATTTGAACAAACTTGTACCGGAACATACAATACGGAATAGTACCTACCTAGATATTTTTATATAATGGCACATCAGATATATCAGAGCGTCACGCCTATCTTTTGAATAGAATTTGACATAATTATTCACCATTGTTCGCGATTATCTACAGAATTCGTATACATTTTGTATCTTGATGAAACGAATGGCGTCATTCCGCGTTCCACATTAGAGTATTCTGCAATATAGCCACTCCCTGGAACTATTAGATACGATTAATGCGGAGGTTATGGTATACCCTTTGAATTCTTTGTAAGCTAACGGCTATTGTGAGCTATAGTTCCAATTAATCTTTATTTGAGACCATTAGTATCAGTCAACAAAATGTATTAGTAAGGAAATAGTATGGGTTTTCTTTTAGGAAATCTGAGCAAATGACCCGTTGTGATTTAGTTAAAAATCTCAAGGCACAGAACAATAGTTCTCTATCTGGTGGGAAAAAAATGCTAAATGATGTGAACTACATTTTGGTGATTTAAGTAATAATAGTACCTACAGGTTCTCGTTGCTTATGTCTGCAAAGTGCAAAGTACCTACCTACTCACTTAAGTGCATTAAGGATGCCTATTCTGGAATGTCACCAAATTAACATTTAAACCATTTAATATTTTATTGATACTTTTAAAGAGTTAGGAATCATTTACAATTATTAGTCCTCCCGCACTATCCTGGTATCGAATTACTCTGATGGTATCTCATCAGCACAATGATTATTAATTATTATCAATAGCTAAGTAGTAAGATCAAATTATGAATCTCGATAAAAAATTATTGATCTTCTAATTGAACTTTAGACAACAATCTGGTAAAATAAAATATATAATAATATTGCCATTAATGTCAATATGTGGTCAATATGTTACGCTCGTAAGTTATTATCAATTATTATCTCACGACTCCTACCGTCAAATGACACGATCTTGAGCATAATCTTGAGTAATTTCGCCGGTAGTAAAGCATGTGTGTTGTACGAATAAGTTTAGATGTGTAGTTATTCTATTTCGTGTACTGTATAATAGTGTTACAAAATGGTGATAACAAATATTGTGGCGCAGGATGAAGAAAATGGTCAGGCCAGAGTTCCTGTGGATGCAGCATTCAGGACTGTTCCTCGCGATCACACCACCTTCCTAGTATGGCGAGTCACGGTATGTACCACATTTTTATTCATAACTTTAGTTTTATAACTAAATAATTAAGTATTATATTTTTCTATTAATAAACCGCTTATTTCAGTCCCTAACTCAAGTGTCTAATTATGTACTCTCTGAATTACACCAGGGATTTCTTAGATGTATTTGTACAACATATTTTTTTTGGAAAAAATTGTACATCATTGAAATTGGTCTCAATGTATTTTCATCATCATCATACCTAAATGTTAAAAATTAAACTTTTTTCTTCTTATATCTCCCATAGCTCAATATTAGGTATGTTAATATGAATCCATTGTGATGTATTGTGTTAATTGTACTTTGTTTAAGCATAATACAGCAAACCATATTTGAAACAAAACACGAAATGTGCAGATTTACATTAATTACCATAAAATACACGACGCTCGTCATCACGGTTCCCACTGACACGATCATGATCACGCATTGCGTAGCCGAAGGCGGGTTAGGAACCATTCAAAATGTTATTATGTGCAAAGCTTCAAAACTTTCACTAGCGAAACGGGGAACTCAAGTGTATTGTATTCAAAAAACATGCAATGCTAGGTACCTTTTAAATCTTGCTAAAAAAGAAAATCCTTACTTTTGGCAAACATTGACCTGACCTGGCTGTACATAATTATTTTCATTAGTTATGTAACAGATAACACAAATGCCGCAAAAAAATATTATTGAAACATCAAGCGATTTTTTGTGAATATAAATGTAGATAGTTTTTGTTGTGTAAACTCGTTATGTATCATTATGTTGGTAACATAATACAAAGACTGACATATAAACGATATTGATAGTGCTTTCGTGATCAGTCTGTCTAGCTTCGCTTGAATGGAACTTAGGAGCCGTGACGAAGGATGATTAGCCTTCTTAGGTCAATGTCCAGGTTACCTTTATTTTGCTAAATAAGAATAGATATACCTACTTTAACCTGAAAAATGAGGAGTGCTAAATATATTTTGCTCTTAAGAATATGGATAAATTTATTTATGTCGGTACATTTAAGGCTTGCATTTGAACTAAATACCTATAGGTTAAAAACCGTTGCGCCCATTGGCATCATTACCATGTTTTTATAGCCATGGTCGGTGCCGCACTGTGGGAAACTTCTTAAAAATAAACAAGAACGTTTTATTATCTCTTTGTGCTGGATCACTCGGTGAAAGTCGCCACAAAAATTAATTCTCTTTGTTAGAACACCAGTATGACTCACCTACATTAAAATTTAATGAGTAAGTAATTGTGATACAGCTGTGATATACCTATACCTACGATGTACCTATATTTTTATAAATCGACTAGCGACCCGCATCGGATTCGCATAATGGTTCCCTTCATTATTTTTTTAACATTTTCCATGTTGGTATATTGTAAGTAAGTACCTACCTATGTATAAATTATATCTATTCTTATACTAAATTCTCTAGCCTCATTAAAATTTGCAACCCTTCAACAGAGTTCAATCACGTTCAATCCTAGAAGTTCGACGGTTCAGAAACGAGAATCTAACAGCCAAACAAAGCTAAATTAGCGCTTAGAATATTATTTTGGATACAAACTTTAATTGTTAAATTTATACGTGCTTATTACTGTGAAAACTAAAATTATTCTATGTGGCACAGAAAAAGCTTAGAGAAAGAAAATTACGAGTTGAAAGTACTCATCGGGAAATAGCACTCCAACTAATTTAGCCTTTCTAATAGCCATGATTGCGATCGTAATCGCGACTGTGGGACCAAGTTGCATTACATAAATGATCTCAACGAAGTACGATGCAAATAGCATGCATGCGACGCATCCTACTAAACTTTACATAAACAAAGCCAAGGGAAAGTTGTATTACAGTTAATTAAGCATATAGCAATAAATTGCGAGATGCATGCGAGAGTACGGCACGCGCGGTGGCCACAAGCAATGCGACCATTATCTCGACGTGATTTCAAACAGTATGATTAACCGTCTCAACGAGTCTCCGGCCTTATCTCTGCAATACACTCGGCAACTTTCGTTTTTCCACACAAAATATTGCAGCTTGTTGACATTTAATCTGATAAAAGTTTGCATTTGCTATTGTGGTGTCCTACCATCATGTGTTTGTTTATATCGCAGGTTTTATCTTGTTTCAAATAGCTGTAACTCGATGAGGAGAGCGGTGCATAAAATGAGGATATTGCGGTTAGTTTGTGGTTCACTTTGTGTCACTCTTCGTTAGAAAACATTAGATGAGTAAAAGCTAAGGTGGAAACAAGTTATTATGGTACCATGCCTTTACCATGCAGTAATTACAAGTCTTTTATTGTTCTCCATCTTTAATCT
>CAJQZN010039981.1:0-16001 GCA_907164685.1 Colias eurytheme
GAATGGTATCCGTCTTACGCTTTTTCGATCAGGTCACGTGTCCTGACTCGAGTTTAAGATTTAATACCCATTACAGAAAAAGTGCTCAACGCCGCTAAAGAAGTTTTCACTTCAAAAAAGAAATTCAATATGAAATGTAAAAGGTACTTTGTTGTACTTGGTTTGAATTAGTTCTAACGGATCAAAGTAACAAGAGATTTTATCAGGAAATTAAATTAGATGTTTCATGTGCCTCCTTTATTAGTTCATATTTTATTATAGGTAGAAACTACTTTCTTAAAACAATTTTTTGCAAAAAAATAGGATTGACTCACTAAGTAATCATTGATTAGTATTCATTTAAAGCTCTAATGGAGTATAGTACCTATTAGCATCACTGTTATAAATTGTTTGCGCATGATTCTTATTCTAAATTCCTTGTAGTTTCAATCATTCTTGTAGAAAGTATTTGAATATTATTATATTTGTCTATAATAAGATTTTGAAGTTTTTATGCACTTCAGACACTTATCAATAGTCATAGAATATGAATGCATATATTGGTAGGAATAATTTTATTTTGAAGATAAAATGTATAATTACACATTTAACATGTTAGAACAGTGACAGAATATTTGATACCGGTCCAGTAGTTTATTTTTTAGCCTGAAAAAACCGACATACTCATTAGCCTTATATTATTAGTATTTATATTAAATTCAGTTAAAATCTGGCCCTTTATACCACTGTATGTGTGCGTCAACGCATAAATAAATAGTATGCACACACACACATGCTTGAATTATTACTTCTTTCTTTGTATAGCCTTCACTACTTTATTAGCTCAACACACAAGCTAATATTAATACAAAAATGTACTACATTTCTTTTAGTTAAGCTTAGCACTAACGATTTCTGTAGTACAAATTATGCTTGATTAGTTTGCACAGAGTAATGTATCTTCCACAGGCCGCACGCAGCCGTCCGAAAGAGCATTCTAATATTTGGTACAAATTTTTTGTTCATTTATCTATGTTCTTTGCTTATGCATGTTAAAAATCAACATTTTATGAGGATTTTTCGTTATGATATTGAGAAATGAGAACATCACAATATATTATGTCGTTTTGTTGTATCATTTTAAAGATAATTGGTAAATGAAATATGAAAAAGTTTTTTTTCAAAAGCTGCTATATTTGACAACTCATGGTAATTTTTGTACAAAAAAGGAACATTTTGTAAATAAAAGTATATTTTTAACGAAAAATCCATGTATTCCAATAGTGCATGCACACGCACACATGCTAAAATGTACTCTTTGTATTCCAATGAAAAAACTCCTTTATTTTCGTCTCTTCTCCGTTTTTCTATTTGTTGTGAAATTGTTCTATATGTTTTACTTAATTATTACTAAGCAAAAGAAAAACATTTTCTAAATCCGATGTGTATTGTAAATAAAATACATTACATATTAACAAAGGTTTGGGACATAGCTAATTAACAAATTAATACCTATGTGTTTTTATTACGCCAAAGACAATTTAGATAAATTATATGAACAAAAAAAAGAACATTCAGCATTATCAAAATTGTCTTTGGTCGCTTGCAAATATGGTCCTTCGAGCCCGGAATGTCTTACAGGCCATATTTCGAGGAAAAAGCTCGTATCAACGCCGCGTTAGAAGCGCAAAAGGCTCGTATACAAACACTAGAGGAACAAGTTACTGATGCCAAGCAGAAATATTCGTCTGCGCTGCGAAATCTCGAGAGAATATCTGATGAAATACACAGACATCGTTCTAGACGACAGTCTACTAGGAATGGTGAGCTTTATTTGATTTATGTGTAAGTTAAAATTTATTTGATAAGATGAAACATATTGTTATTGCCTTATAAAAAATAAAACTATCTTTTCATTTGATCCACGGTTTTAAATATAATCTAATAGGGATTCCCCTGTCGAGATACATCGACTTTTTTGTCCATCTATGTAGTGAATTTTTTATATGTTTTACATGTATTCAGTGTAACATTGCCTACAATCATTAAACTGAATGCTATCTATCTTGGTCAACATTTTTTATTTAGCATCTTAAAAATTGATTCATCACTGGGTTTATATCCACTCAAACTTCTGTTTCTAGATACATATATTATTATTCACTTAGCCCATATTATTTTAGTCTCAAGAAAAATTTCCACAGACATAGATCAATCAACAATAACAGACACGGCAAGCGAGTCGAACGCAAGCGAGAATCTCGAAGAGGTGTGTTCGAATAACGATGAAAATGTAAGGGAATGGCTGCGGAAAGTGGACAGACCTGACCCGGATACATGGACGGAGATTGACCTCGATTATTCTAGCCCGGAAGAGGTATTTTGAAAATGTTATTAATATTGACTTTGATGAATTTTATTTTTTATTTGACGTGACTGACCGGTTGGCTTGGTTGGTAGTGGCCCTGCCTTCCAAGCCAGAGGTCGTGGGTTCGATTCCCACCCGGGGCAAATATTTGTGTGATGAACATAGATGTTTGCTCTGTGTCTGGGTGTTACATAATATCTATATAAGTATTTATTTAAAATTATGTATGTATTTTGTATGTTTATCAGCCATCTGGTTTCCATAACTCAAGCGATGGGATCAGATCGTGCCGTGTGTGAAAATTGTCCTGAAATATTTATTTATTACTAGCGGTCCGCCCCGGCTTCGCCCGTGGTACCTACATGTGAAAAATAGATGTTGGCCGATTCTCAGACTTACCCGATATGCACAGAAAATTTCATGAGAATCGCTCCACCCGTTTCGGAGGAGTATGCAGACTAACACTGTGACACGAGAATTTTATATATAAGATTTATTTGTAATTTGTCTGATTGAATTGATTAAGATTTTTGTGTTAATAGATAAACGGTGTGTTACATAATTGTTGTTGATTTTTATATGTATCATAAGAATTTATAATATCGAATGTAGAAGCTAAAAAATCTAACCACTATTTACAAACAGACTACATAGTTTCTTGTCGGACTTCTAGTAGAAATGGCTTTCCGTACCAAATTATGTATTTTGACAATTCAAAATTGCTTCTTATTTCGTCTATAATAAAGTCTTCTGCCTGAAGGAAAAACTATGTTTTGTATTTTTTACCTTTTCTCCATAGATAAGTTTCGAAAAGTGTTCCCTCCGACCGCGTTCAAGTCCCGACAAGTCGCCGCCAAGTCCGATGGACTCTAAAGTATCGGCCGCTTCACCTAGACGCATTATTCGAGTTAGCGATCGTACCGCTTGCCTCAGAGCTGAACTGGAGAGGGGACGGCGACAGAGCTTGGACACCCTGCTGCACGATACGGGAGAGAAAGTGAAGGAGATGTTCCAGGGTGAGTGTGAACTTGTGGCGCCCGGTGTACACGCTAACTATAAAATGTATATAGTGCTAGATAGAGAGGGGACGGCGACAGAGCTTGGACACCCTGCTGCACGATACGGGCGAGAAAGTGAAGGAGATGTTCCAGGGTGAGTGTGAACTTGTGGCGCCCGGTGTACACGCTAACTATAAGATCGGATATATATAGACGGAGAGGGAAGGCGACAGAGCCGGGATATTTAGCTGCGTTTTTTGTCCTTTATCCAAGAAAATATAACCCCTGTGTATATCGTCACAATTAAATGATTTACAATTATTTTACTATACAAATAGATAATAGAAAAATAGATAAACCTTAACTTTTTAATACTTTCCACAATATCTTTTTCTAGCACTGACTTCTGATAAACGATGTAACAATGAAATACTTTATTAAGCCACTAACAAAACACGATCCTACAAAATATACACCAAAAACATTTTTACCTGAATATTAAGTATACCTGTTTTTCCAGGATTTTCACTGTTTGGTGAGAGGCGCGGCTCAGGCCCGGGCTCCGCCCCGCGCACTCCGCGCAGGGCTTCGCCCCGTTCTCGCCGCTCACCTGCACCCTCTGGCGCGTCTTCCGCGTCTGATGAAATATACTCTGATACTGATAGTCTTGCAAGGTAAACTAATTAAAAGCATTATTGATTTAAAAAAAGACAGGTTGCACTCCGGGAGTGCCGGCAGAAGTGAAAACTTGATTATTAACGTTGAGCATGTTTGATATTTTGGAATGGTATCCGTCTTACGCTTTTTCGATCAGGTCACGTGTCCTGACGCGAGTTTAAGATTTTATACCCATTACAGAAAAAGTGCTCAACGCCGCTAAAGAAGTTTTCACTTCAAAAATTGTCACTAATAAAATTGGCATAGGGGAACATTTTCCCTAGTAAATTTCCTATTATGAAACATGTATATAGATGTAAAAGCCAATTTCAAATAGAGATATTGAAGAGAAAATGTTTAAAGGTCAAATTCCTATGTCAATTTATTTTCGATGTACTTTTTTTCATATACTGAGAAAACATTCAAAATGATAATAGTACTAATTCTCTAAGACGTGCCCGTCATTATAAATTATTTTTCGCACAAAAACTATAAAAATCCCTTTATTTATTTATTTTATTTATCTTTTCAGTGTGGAAATGCTGACAGACGACCAAATAGCTTCGCTCATGCTGGACGCCCAATTGGAAGCGGTTTGTGAAAAATTAGCAGGCGTGGCCCGAGCGCCTCGTTCACCGCATTCACCTGAATCGCGATTATAAACCTTATTATATATGCAATACAGTCGTTAATACCTTCATTAACTCAATACAATATCGTACTACCGTATCGCGATTACGATACGAAACATTATTATACTAGTTACTTCAATCGCGATTATAAACCTTATTATTTAGGGAATACAGTCGAAAATGCAATACATTATTGTAATTGAAAATTGCCATTATAAACGTTATTCCATATACCATGCGGTCGTAAATTCTATATAGTATTGTTCTACATTAATCGCGATTACAGCCCTTATGATATAGGAAATACAGTCGACAATGCAATACATTATCATATTTACTGTATCTTGATTATAATCCTTATTCTAAAGACCATACGGTCGTAAATTCAATTTAAACATTGTTCTACGTGAATTGCGATTATAAACCATATTACATAAACAATACAGTCGTCAATACGATACGTTATTATATTACTTCAATCGCGATTATAAACCCTATTCCATAGGAAATACAATGGTAAATACAATTGATTGGTGTTCTATACTGTGGAAGGATTTTGAAGTTAATCATTAAATGCTCAATTTAAAGAGTACAACGGCGATCTTATAAATTAATTTAGCATAAAACCTAACAGCCTTAAATTTAATCTCATAAATATGTATAATTTAAATGAGCTTCGTAAACTTTCAAAAATATCAGTGACGTCATTAAAACTGGAAAAATAACATCTGTCAAAAATAATACATAAATACGTAAAACTAATTCATATTTTTAAGGTATGTGAATTTTACTTATGCGACATGCAAATATCGAGTTTAAGTCATATAAGTTAAAGTGCACTGTCGTTTATCATTAGCAGATCGAGATTGTATAAATTCCTTAATCATAAATCAATGGACAAAATACCGTCGTCCCTTTCTAATATAACATAATTGAGTATTTGAATGAAATTTTTTTTTGTGATAAATGGAAAGATTATATATTAGTTTTATAACAAAACTGTTTTTATTTTTATTTTTTTGCAATAATTCAAAAGTTATTTCAAAATAAAAATTAGTCTTTGAATCCAGTACCGAAGACACGCCGGCAACTCCCGAAGCGTCACCCAAGCGCGTGTGACGTCATAATGTTAGTTTTCACTCATTGCAGTTAAGAATAAGAAGAATAAGAATAAGAATATCTTTATTGAAAAAGTAAAATAATACATTTAAAATTTGGGGAAACTAAAGCCTGTGTTAGTTAGAAACTGTGTTACAGGCTTTAGAATCCCTTCACAATTTTTGTAGATTGCCTTTTTCAACTTAAAATATAATTAAATTACAATTTAAACAAAGAAAGAAAAAGATTGCATGCATGAATGTTTGTGTGTGTGTGTGTGTGTGTGTTTGTGTGTGGGTGTGTGTGTGTGTTTGTGTGTGTATGTGTGTAATAAAATAATAATTTTTTAATTAATTAGTTGATAGAACAATAAATATAGTTTGAAATACTTAACAGGATAATAAGGTAAATTTATGAAATTATTGTATTGTTACCGGGTTTTTATAAGTATACAAAATTTAAATTAAATCCGTCGGTTTATAGTGGGTCTAAATCGAATCGAAAGGAGAATTGGTTACATACAAACATATGTTTTAAGCTGATCCTGGCGATCCTTATCAGGATAAATTTTTGATATTATTGTATTGTCATCGGACCTTGATAAGTGTTCAAAATTTGAACAAAATCCGTCGGTTTTAAGTGGGTCAAAATCGAGTCGAAACTTCGAAAGGATTCTGTTACATACAAACATACAGGTGAAGCTAATAAAAGCGTGTTAATACAGTGTTTTGATCTATTTAATTTTGTTGTCATTATTAAATTACATATTAAATATATTAATTGTTAATTATATTACTTAAATTTATATTAAAAATGGCGAACCTCAAAAGTTATCGTTTTGTACCATTATGTACGAATACTACAAAGGCAACTCCTGACAAAAATCGGTGATCATAAATATATCAACATCTATTCTTGATGATTCTTATTTTTTTCGCAACTAACTAACTAATTCGGAACCAACTAACAAATCGTATTTTAGCAATAAACTTTCAATATTATTGTCTAGTCACGTGTAATAGCCGTAAACGCTATCTATGTACTGCAGTTAATACATAGCTATAACATTATGACGTCACAACTGTGGTGACCAGTCATGGCGCGTTTGTAGTCACGTGATTCTAATTTAAATTTCATCAATTTTTAATTGCTTATAATTAAAGGAAAAAAATTTTTTTGAAGTTATTTGTATTAAATATCAATATTATTAATAATAAAGTTTCATAATACATAAAAAAAATCAATATTTTTTTTTTATTCAAATACTCAATTCGTATAACTACATCTCTTTCGGCTTAATACATTGTAATGTATTTTAGCTCTTAATGCCTTAATCATAAGGTGCATTTTCAATTGAAACGTCGACAAATATTTGCCTAACAATGTGAGTTGCGTGTGATAAATAATTTATTAAATTAGTTTATAGAAATAAATAATTATCGTAGACAAATCCCGGTAGATATTGCTAGAATACTGCCCTTAGAAAATAATTGTTAATCTGTGGTTTGAAGTTTTGGCGGTACAACATAGTTTTTAAATTAGGTTATGTCACTTAGGTAAGGTAGAAATTGATTCTCACTCTACATGTTTATTTTTATTTTTACGAAATATGATTTATAAGTATAAGTGGCAATTACTATTTTACTAGGCAAACATAATTAGTTTGGCTATTATTTTTAATTATTTATATTCAATTTTATTGTAGTTTATTTTAGTTTCTGATTTATATAACAAAAAATAGACGATCACATAGTATAAATGTTATTGATACATTTTGCTACTGCACTTTTTTTTTATAAATTTCAATAGCTAAATGAATTAAGTGTCTTACGCTTATATTTATGTTAGTTACGTATAAACTACTTGAGCGAATTTCTCAAAGAAAAATATTTTTCCATAACAACCACATTCCTTATCTAACCTCAACTTGAAATATGCTTTTTAATCATAAATAGTGATAATCTAAGTAAGTACAACTATTATGGCTAGTGATGCAATACAAAGCAATAATCACACTAATTAATTTAATTTTTGATAATTAAAAGTGATCTCATAATCAAAGCATTTACTAAACACGAAAAAAGGTGAGAAATTTGAAAAAAAAAGGAAAATAATTGATCACGAGGCGGGATTTGAACCTACGTCTTTTTGCCATACCGGGGCAACGCCTAGACTCTCAGTAAACCGTGATCCAAGTGAAATTCTACTCTTTCGGTTTTACCGTCCTTTATAGCACTATTTCTTTCTATTCTTTCAAAATTTCTCATTTATAAAGCATTTGAATGCTATAAAATTAACTAATAAAAAGCTAAGGTACATAAAAATAATTTAGCTCAATTCGCATGAGCTAAAATTTGATCAGGTAATCTTAATCGTTTAGAACGTAAATCAATAATTCTAATAAAACAAAACGGGTCTTCTTCACAATGGGCAGCGTTGGGCGAGTAGAGACAATCACGATAGTGTGGAGGGCTTAAATGTCTTTGATCTGCCGTCATAGATGTTTCATATTCATAATAGCCGCAATGGCGGCAAACATCGACGATCATTTGTTGGGCTAACGCTGCCCATTGTTATGAGGGCCCATAAGATTCCATAGAGTCTATATTTTTCATTGTTCTTATTGCAAGTACACATAGGCTTTATCAAGTAAATTATATCGTGTGGAAGTCAATTAAATAAGTGCATTGAGAAGTGACAATCGATTTTCGACTCTATTATCATAATGTTACACCTTTTAATCGTCATTTATTGTACTTCTCTTCAATTAAGATCATCTTTCTAATACTTGATAAATAAAAATAAATCTGTGTTCGAAAATCATTTTTTTACAATATTAACTACGCATTTAACTATTATCAGTATATAATTCAATTTAATTATTCAATTTAGCCGTTTATTTCCCAATTTTTTCTATCTGACATTTACTAGTCGTAGGCATTTTTCCTATTTTTTCCAAGAAATTTAATGTATTTTTATAGTTCATATTTATTTGACACATGTTTCTATTTATACACAATAAGTTATAAAATTAAGATACATTCTTTTGAATACTATTTAAAATGTATTTTTTCCCCATTTTTTTAAATTTTTCATACATAATTATTTCGTCTTCCAGCATAAAATCACAATATACAGACACAACCAGTGGGGGAACTTCATACAACACGTTAAAAATGGCTCACGCACACAAGCACCTTATTTCTTCATAAGTTTACGAGAATCTTATCAATTGTCATAATACCAGGCCCTTACAATTCTCGTAAACACACTTGTTTGTGTGCGTGAGCCATTTCGAACGAGTTGTATGAAGTTTCCCTACTGGTTGTATCTGTATATTGTGATAAAATCATACTATCCCTGTTGCGTCTCTAAATATTTATTAATACATAAAATTTAGAATAGGGAATGACATTTGTGAGCACATTTTCTCTTCCTTACTAAATATTTTTGGTCTTGATCATAAATCTATCGAGTGTTTTTAATACATATTTATAGTTCAATAGAATGAAAAAATAAATACGTGAAATAAATGATACTCATAAAATTACGGAAGGATGACTAGATCTAAATGAACGTAGTATCATAAAAAATAACTATGTATTTGATTAAAAATCTAATCAAATTAAATCAAACAAACATTCTCAAATTTCGTAATAAACTAAAACTATATACACTAGGGTGGAGTGAAAAATATTTTTTTTCATTTTCGTTTCGGCATACCTGTAAAAAGATGTCATTATTGCTCATAAATACACATGCAAAATTATACTTTGCAGATGATACATTTAGAGGTGCCCCCAACATCATGAACTTTCAGAAATTCAAAAAATTTAGTCGAAAATCATTAAAGTTTAATTTTGACAAATTAACGCTAAATCAGATTCTGTGTTATCTCGTTGGTTGCCAACGGGAAGACACAGAATACATAATATTAAAATATATAAAAAAGTGGCTATCGCTGGCTACCAGTGGCTCTGGTCGGTGGCCCGTTTGCGCCGACTCTTATTGTAGAAAACGTTGATTTTTAAAAGTGCCGTTAAGGAAATAACACTAATGTTAGTAATATTTCTTAATTATATTTTACACGTAAATACAATTAAGATCATAATTTAATATTTTTGATGTAAGTTCTATCTATAATTTCGCTTTGTTACAGTAAAGTGTTGGAAGTCAAAATACGACAAACGACATGTTGTCCTGTATTTTGTTTGCCAGAGAAGTACCCAGTGTCTCAATTACCAACTTATACTGATGCTAAGAAACTATTACTTATTTATTAGATATGAATTTAAACCTGATAAAATAACAAAATTCATGATTTATCCGAAAGATTAGCTACGGAAATGTTTGATGTGTGGCGAAAAGCATCGCTTCCCACTATTAGCTTTAATAGAGTACTAGAACTTATTCGACACACCATATTCGATGAATATAGACGCTTATTAAAACCTTATCAAGACCGACAAACTAACAAAAAAGAACAAGAAAAGATAACTGAAGTATTTTGTCACTCAGTACCAAAGGTTATTTGATATTTGAAGTTGCAAATGCATTTTTTTTAATTCTCTTGTACTTGCTCAAAAGATTATACCAACTTAACTATGTTGCAAGAATGTAAGAAAACTGAGCTTCTGACTTCTAATTTATCTGAAGAAACCTTAAAAGACATCGTGAAAAGCGGTTTGACTACGTTTCAGAATATCAAAGATTTTCTATGCCTTGCCCAGGCCGTAAAGCATATTATCAAATTGGTGACTTATGCTTCAACTGCAGTTTGCTGAGAAAGTAAACAAAATGATTTTATAATGGCAAGAGCATCAGTATCACGACTGCTAATGCCTAATTTTGAAAAAAAAATAGCGTTATCTATATACTAATATTATAATCTATACAAATATTATAAAGCTGAAGATATTGTTTGTTTGAACGCGCTAATCTCAAGAACTACTGGTCCGATTTAAAAAGTTCTTTCGGTGTTAGATAGCCCATTTATCGAGGAAGGCTATAGGCTGTATATCATTACGCTTAGATTAACAGGAGCGGAGCCACGCGGGTGAAAACGCGAGGCAACCGCAAGCGCAGCTAGTACTGAATAATTACTTATTTCTGATATTTTCATTCCTCTATAATATCATTTTCATTAATGAAATATGTTAAAACAACTAATCAGGCTATTATTTAGTGTATCACAAAGAAGTTTGTTATATAATAGACTTGAAGGCCATAAAAATACTGTGATTAAAAAATAAATCAAAGTTTGCGAAAAAATCATATTTTTCTAATTTTCAATTGGGTTGGGGCACCTCAAAACATCAAGACAGGTAAACAATATTTTGTATGCTGAATTCACTCATTAAAAGGCACCTTTCTGTCGCTATGCCTTTTGAAAAAAACAAAAAAAAAATTTCTTTCATACATTATCACTCCACCCTAATATACACACTATAACTAATAATATATTTTAAAGTAAAGAATATGTTCTCGCATATGTTACTCATAAGATTTGGAAGGCATTGTTAACTATTAAAATAGATAGGAATTAAGGTTATTACTTAATATGCTTTTGTCTTTACAGTGATGCGCTTGGTAGATGTTCGCATAGGCACAGCTAGGAAACACTGTTTCAAATTTTTCACGAACTACCCTCATACCTCGTCTATACTTTGTCTTGTGATTTGAGGTTAGCGCTAAGAGTATTAGGAAAAATTGTAGACGCAAAATTAAATAATTTGGAAAATCCAAAAGTGCACGCCTCATAATTTTTTTTTAATAATTATTTATTAATTATTATTTTTGTTTATTTAATAACAATTAAACCACATCGAATCAGACCCTGAAAAATGAAAGGGTTCTATTCCTGAGCATACTCAAGCGTAAGAGAAAAAAAAGACTCGATTAGTAAAGTATTTCGGTCGCTATCGTGTTAACAAGAAAATCCTCCGCACATACAGACACACGGACGTCCAAGACAGAACTTTTTTAAACTGTTTTTTAACTAGTTTAAATAACAAAAATGACATCAAAAATATCATGAATGTTAAAAATAGTGTTTTTTCTTAATATGTGTGTGTATGTATTATCTTACAAGTGCAATTTATGATACATAAAGACATTTTAAGTTTGAAAAATCAGATGTTTTGCGCGAAGTGACAGTAGTACCCACCTCAACGCTTCGCTTATGAGGCGTGCAATTTAAATCGCCATTTAAAAATTATATAATATGTACATGTATTATCAATTTCAGAATTCAAATTTCTTTACATATTTTATGTGTGAGACTTTGTCGAGTTTATTTTCTTAAAATTATTTTAGTAAAAATATCGTAATTTTACTTTATACATGTTATTTTATCATTAGCAGGAATATAAACAGTTCATTGAAATTGCATTAATATACTGAATAAATTAGTTTTACTGATCGCGGGTACAAGAATTTTGAAATTATCAAAAGACATACATTTTTTCGTTTTATAAGGCAATAAGACTGAACTATTTGCCTGTGTCAAGTTTTAAAAGGTAGGGAAACATAGACAAGAAAGGAACCAAAAAGACATTCCTAAAGATTGTTCACAAATTAAATCCAAATTAACCTTATGTCCTTACACCTAAAATAATTCTTAACAAAACAATAGTCACACACGTCCTGCAAAAGTATATTTTCAATATTATTCAGTAGGTACAAATTATGAACATCAGAAAAAAGTATTTTTGTAAATTTTCACCGTAATTAAATAATTGTAAGTGTTATAATTCGCACAAAATAATGGCTAGGCTTCCATGTTCAACAGATAAGTAATAAAGTAACTGAGCACGCGTATTTCCTTTTTTTTACTTATGAGTTTCAGTGTTGCCAGAATATTTTGTACAAAATCGTGATTTATAATATTTATTGACTAGGCTATAATTAACTCGCTATTTGTATACCTTCGCATTTTACTTTGCAGTATTATTTGTCTTATTATTTAACACACATTATATTTCTAATTTTTATTTATGTCGTTATTAATGATAAAATAGAAAAATATTCTTAGTTTTTAATAACGGATATTATTGCAGTTATTACTTTCTATACCTTGCCATGTAATTTTGAATATTAATTTTTTATAGCAATAAACAGTGGAGCTTTTAATTTACTTATAATGTTATTTTAATGCCGAAAAATATACTTTTAAATCAATACTAAATTGAAATTCCTAAGTAGTAGATGTAATAGTACCACTTTTGAGTACCAACATTTTAGGCGATCTCATTAGATATAATATCAGTCAAATAGAAACCACCAGTGATAATAATGGAAAAAGCAATATTCATGACATATTTGTATGTTATAATATTAAGTAATGATATAGCATAATAAAGACAAAGAAAACAAAAACAATAGAGGATCTAGTTAATGTATTAACAGAGATATAGTTTAACAAAATTTATTGTTTAACCGCTTTTAAATAAAAACAATTTTAGTTAGGTACAAAATTCATATTACTTCGTATTTTAACCATTGTTTATACAGCATATAGACAGAGAAAAGAATATTCAAACATTCTATGGAACAATTCTTTTTTTATCATGAATATACATTAAAATATCCCAGGAATGATTTTGATTTATTCTCTTTGTTTGTGGTTTTGTCAGATTTTTATGTGTATTTAAATTGCTTTTTACGTACCCACGTCTAACTTTTTTAAACTGCATCGTGTTGCAATCATTAAAAATGCTCTCATAATCATTTATTACTTATGACAAATATGTGAATAATAAACATTAGTTAGGCTTATTATATCAGCTCTGTAGCTTGACCAGAAAATGCAATATTTTGATTAGATAATTACATTATAATTGTACGCATTGTAATTTACACAATGTCTTGTAATTTCAGTAATAACTAGGATTATATCGTTAAGTATGCAATGATAGCTTTAAAACGATATTATTTTTGCCTGTTGTGATATTATTCTGTACAAACGTAGCCATAAAGGGTGGGTTACCAGTATGTCTTATAACAGTTCTTTAAAAGAAAGAGACAGCGCTAGCCGACCCGTCTAGCTCCGTCACTTTCTCACACTGGAATAATAACTGCTATAGGACATACCGGTAACCTCCTGCAATAGATAAGTATGTAAATACATACAGTGTTGAATGACTTGCCTTCAATAAATAAATATAAGTAGTTATGTATTGTTTCATTTTTACCCGATCCCTATTTTCCTTTTAGCCAAATTTATTTTCTATTATTTTTTTATGTTATTAATCATACAATTTTAGAGTAGAAATAAAGCCAGCCGTCTATCTATTTTTATTGGAGAAATATTTAAAAACCTTATAGAATAATATTTGCCATTCAAAGGTAATTTAGTAAAAAATTTAAAGTATGCAAACAAACAAAATTTTCCTTTTCGAAATACATACAAATAATTTTAATTATAATATAATTTTATAATATTAATTGTACGTACCAAGGCTCCATCTTCTTTGCTTAACTTGAAACACATTATACAAGTTTATTTGTTTTGTACAGTTTTAAATAGATGTCTCTGTAGTATGTATTATTTGGAGGCCGTACTTATATGCATTACCAAAAATATAATTAATCAAACATTTTTATAAAATTATTACTTAATTATTCTGTATATTTTTGTACCTACCTACACCTACCGTATTTTGATTAATAATAATAATTATAGCAACACTATAGCCACAGAGGTGCGCTTGCGCCGACTTTTGCCAATATTTTTATCTCTATATTACTATACTCTTTGATTTTTATCACGTTTTGATGTTTCAATATCTTTCTTGATATGAGTACTTATCTGATTAGCTAAAACATAATCATCAATGAGAAAGTGAGACAGAAATAGCTCGTATATACAAAATGTATATTCAAAATGTTTACGTGAGGGGGCGGGGAGCCTAAAATAACACCTGTGGAGAGGGAGGTATAGAAATAGGTACTAAAAACTACCTCGTCATGATATATTACTTGCTCTGTGGTCATGATCACAGAGCTAGTATGAAGTAATATGATGTTTTACTAGAGAACGAATGCGTGTGCGCGAATGTCTACTCGCAAATTCTGTTAATAAAATCTAAAAAGCTATCGTGTTTTGTTTTCCGTACTTAGTATTGTTTAATTGTTTTTTGACTACGTTTAGTGAACAAATAAATTTCATTAAAATGGGCGGCCTCATATCGGTTAATATAGAAGAACAATATAAAAAGAATGAAAAGTTCCTACAGAGCTTAAATGAAATAGCGGTAAGTTTATATTATTATGTGATATAATTCCATTATTTTTTGTAATACAAGCTTATTAATTATGTATAATTAAGATTATGTATAATTATTTTAGATTGAAAGACAAATTCAATTGCAAAATCAAATGGCAGAGAGGCAAAAAGCTACTATGATAGCGAGCAGCAGGGACTTCTTTCTTTGGTTCACAACATTTCATGGCACTGTTGCTACCGGTTTATTAACTGGGTATGTTTTTGTTTATATGTTAGTACAATATTTTTGCCGGTTTCACAGCTTCTCTTCTTCTGGATATTATCTAATTATTATTTCAGTTAAAATGACAAGTAATGTACTTGTTAGTCAAAAGATGTCAGATAGGCTATCAGCATGCTATCAGGGACATGATGAAACCGGCATTTATCTTAGATCAAAGGCATTTATATTACGCTCGTTTTAGAAAATAAATTTATATTAGTTTAATTAATTTAATACCTACACCCAGTTATGTACAGAAATTTAAATAGGTACTTTCCCATAATATAGTTTTGCACAAGTTTAAAATATAATAATATAGGTAGTTACATACTCACAATAAATTTGAAATTTTATTAGGTACTTACTTAGGTACTTAGGTACTATCTATAAACAATATATACATATATATGCCACTTTTGTGAGTCACATTAAATAATGAGAGATGGGTCCTTAAGTTCAATTTACATAATAATAGGTCTGAAGGTACCTATATCAATTATTATTAACTACCTACTGACTTGTTATAATTATTAATAGACAACACTGCCCCGATAACAAAGAATGCAGTAATCGACATTTTTGGGATTTTTACTTTTTGCAAGAAATGGGATCCCAAGGGGTTTATTAACATGAAAAAAAATTAATTTCATAAAAAAGTTACCCGGAAGTATGTTTTTTAGCTAACGATTTTTGCAGTACTTACATGAAAACTATATCAATGATAAGAAAAAGCACCGTATTAAACATGTGCTAAAAAAGAATGCAGTTCTTGTTAAGATAC
>CAJQZN010039981.1:16401-48409 GCA_907164685.1 Colias eurytheme
CAAATTTTTTTTGTGCACTCCATTGTTTCGTTGTTTAAAAAAAATATGATGAAAAATTAACGTTTGACCATATATTTTCACTTTAAACAGTATTTCTTTTTTTTTTATTCGAGTAGACATATAGGAATATTTTTCAAAGATACCTGTGTATAAAAATAGCAGTAGGGATCTCGAACAGATAGAAAAAACGTGGAGGGGAGAGCGGAGCCACAACTGCTATGTACAATAGAATTTCTCGGCCGGTTTAATTATAAATTAAACGTACTCTATTGAGTACATTTAAAAAAATAAGGTAATGAATTACGACTAATGAAAAGAAAAAAAAATATTAGTACCAAATCTGTTTATTTAAATATATTGCAATTACCAACATTGTTGCCTACATCAAATATTGAGTTGAAATGATAATATCATCGTGAAAGCGTTCTATTAGTCGTTTTTTAATAGTTTTTTCTACCGGGATATGCTCTGTAGTTATGACGTTTTTCAACTTTTGTATGGTAAATTGGCAATCATCATTCTCTTCTATGTGGGTACTTGTATATTTGCTCCATTGCTGCATCTACTTAGATTAATTTTCTTTTCAACATTATTGAGGTGAATTGAATTTTTCAGCAAATTATAATAATCCGAATGATATTTTGCTGCAATGTCTCTAAGTTGGTTATACCAGAAATCCTTTTCTGGATATCTCGATAATAATCGGTTTTCTGGACGGCTATAAAATTCGTGATGGAATCATTCAAAGTTGAAGTGTTGATGTATGAAATCTGACTACGCCGGCATTTTTTTGTATGGAGATACCAAAAAGACCTCGTCTACTCGAGAGAATGCCACAATTTGGACGAATTAACCTGGAAATTGAGAGTAGCAGAAGAAACCATTAAAATAATAAAAGGGTATTCAGACGTTTAAAAGACAACTTATTCCGGTGATGTTGCATTTGTAGTGAACAACAGGGGGGGTCATTTTGAAAATTTATTGTAATTAAACACCTTGTAATTGGTTTTATTTTGTTTGCATTAAAATTTTGCACTTACCACTTTCAGATTTCAATTTTTCGATTGAAGTCTTATGAATAATAAAATGAAATTTTCAGGGTAGCTACCTCATAGATAGAGTAAGTTTTTAAAAAACCAAACGGATATTTTTTATGTGATTTTATTTTTTACGGGCCCTTGAAGTTATGAACATACTGGGTAATTTTGTCTTTTTGGCATTATATTCTTTTTTTTATTCCATTCGAAGATCTAACCATAGTAAATGTTACTATACTGAATTGGCCTATCTTTCAGCTTAGCACACAAAAAAAATCAAGCATTTACCACCATAATTCACGTCACCATAAATCAAAATCTCTACGTACTCGGCGATAGGTGAAAATTTAAAAAAACCATCATAACTCCGAAAATACGAAAAATCGCATAATATACATGGGGGTGATTCGGATAGCCCTTCATGTCCTCTACCTCCCAGCTTCAGTATATCACTACTTCTTGGGACACCCTCTATGGTCAAACATGAATTTTTCACAATAATTTGTTTAAACAATGAAACAATGGAGTGCACAAAAAAAATTGGGTAAACATTGCAATTTATAGTTTAAAAAACAATATCCCACATTGATCATAATAATTCATTCACTATAACTCTAATCCGAGGTGAAGACCCCCAGGCACTATATTATTATTATATAGTAATTTGGATATTTCTCGTTTTATTTTTAAAAATTTAAAATTTATTATGGCCATTTTACTCATTAGGTTAAGTACTTTCAATATCAGTTAATAGTTTTTTGATATCTGTAATAGTTACGGAATAATCGCCTGTGCACACTTAACGATTACACCCTGTATATATGTCAGTTTAACTGACGTTAAAATAAATGTTGTCTTAATAAGACTTAATTTTCTTCTACAAATTGTTTAATTTTGATATCCCCGCACGCAGTAGGTTTCAACCGTAGAGCATTTTTTTTTAATCTGTGTAAAAGTGAGAAGATATTATGTGTACATCTACTTAGCCCCGGACATTAAAAACCTGTATTAAATACTAAACAATAACGCAGTAATCAACATGCGCTAGAACATAATGCAGTAATGAGCGCAAGTACTGTATTTAGACTTAGTATCATGTGATTTTCACATGGCCTGATGCTAAACCTAAACGCAATAATACGCATTATTAATGAATATACTAATTTATGAAATATAAGATAATTATCTTTGTAAAGCTTGTATTTTTTCCAATTTTATTGATAGATTTCAAGTGCTATAAAATATAAACATCCTCCTCAAATATGTAAAAATGTCTTTCCCGCGTTTATCTCAAAACCGCCATTTTGCGATTACTGCATTCTTAGTTATCACGGCAGAACAGGCGACCTTGAAATTTTACGCTCAACACGCCTAAAGAAGTTTCACTTCAAAAACTTATTGAGTATTTACTGACTTTTAATATTGTTTCCAGATTTGGAAAGACTAGAAAGCCATTTTTATTGGTACCTCTTATTCCATTGTCATTCGTTAATTTGTATTATTATGATCTGGCATATGGCAACAAGTTGCACAGGATAAGAAGTAAGTATAAATTTTACCAAGCATAACCAATATAGGTACCATACATAATAATAATTGTTTGTACTGTTAAAATAATTGCTTTTTACTAAATGCATATGGATGTATATAATTTTTCTTTGTCCCGGTTCATCTCTGGAACTGCTGGACCGATTTTGAAGCACTGATAGATAGCAGATGTAATAAACTAACTTTGGCTATTTTTTTAAACTGATATTGCCCCAGTTTTATGCCATAGAGGATGTTCTATTAATATACCTATGCATAGAAATATATATTTAAAGTTCTTTTTTATCTTTCACAGTGGAAGCTGAGAATATAATGGCAAATGAAATGGATATTCTAAAAGTGCCTTGCGGGTTACCGACTCCAGCCTCTATTGACGAGGGTAGAAAGGCGGAGGAGGAGGCTAGGAGAATTCATCCGCCGTTGCCTCAAGCTAAAACTAATATTATGACTGCACTTTGAAGGAACATTGAAGAAGAAGTACCTTAGGGATGCTCGATGAACATCGATGTTCGATGATCATCGATGTTGAAAGCATAAACATCGCTGTTTTAACATCGATATTGCTATACGAAAAATATCGTAACATCGATGTTAACGGCATCTGTCATCGATGTTAACTCACGGCCTCACGCACGACACGACCAATGCAACTTACAAAGTTACGAAACAAAATATGTCTTTTATGAACGCATCCACAACACAAATCAAGTTTATTTTGAACTTTGAACGCGTATTCATTCATTCAGGGCGCACCGGTCGTTCCTTTTATCAACAAAGAAATAGATTAAAAGGTTCTTCTTTATCAAAATTACTCTTCCTGCAGTCAATTGATAAAAAATATTGGAATATGTAATCATTTGATCTCTTTCTTAATAAATTCCGAACTTTTACACTGTGTTTTATTTTTTGTCAGTTATTATTGCATAAATCATCGATGATATCCAACATCGATGTTCAGTTTTCGATAAATATCGAATATCGATGTCGGGCTTTCGATTATGACATCGATGTCAACATCGATGTTTTTCGAATATCGATCATCCCTAAAGTACCTGTTTGTAGCGAGGAATATGTTTGTAACTAACCAATAGTATCGCTTCAAACGCTACACGCTTCAAACTTCAAACTAAATGAAGCGATATGATTGGTTTACAAACACATGCCTCACTTCCTCGCACATTATTGGTGGAAAAACATAGATATAGATATATAGACGGAACATCGTTTATTATTTTCATTGATCAGTTTGATACATGATAGTATAGTTAATTAGGTATAGACTATTGACTGTTTATGGGCTTTTATATTAGCTTTATTGATTATTTTATGCGATTTTATTTTAAAATATTGTATGCGTATATTAAAAAATATTTCAACATAAATTGTTTGATTTGCATTCTTTAAACATAATATAAATTCTACTTTCGAAAAGGTACATTTATTGCTAGCTTTTTAAAGGAAAACCCGCATAGTCCCCGTTCCCGTGGAAATTTCGCGATATCAACTAATCCACTGTGTGTTAATTCAAGTTAACCTCTGTGTATGCCCAATTTCATTTTAATCATTTCAGCAGTTTTTGTGTGAAAGAGTAACAAATAAACAAACATACAAACTTTCACATGTTTAATATTAGTAGGATTTTAAGGCAGCATGCATTTCTAGCTAATAACGATTGTGTATGATTGTGGTCAATGTATGTGAGGCCGAGTGTTATTAATATGTATAATAAATATCTACTATTTAGCGAAATTATTAGCAAATAATTAATTAATAATAATCCGCAACAATCTTTTATGTACCTATATAGTTATGTATATGACACGAGCGCGATGTGAGCGCCGATCCCAAATTCACCGGCATAAAGCATTTGCAATTCCTTATAATCATTACAATTATTGTATGGTCGTATATTCGTTTTGTGATTTGCATACAGCTGATCATAGAGTGCTAGTCGAGGGCTGGGTTGAGTGATTACTGATAACAATATTATATGCCATTGATATTCTATATTTATGATATTTTTTTTATACTGATATTTACTTTGATATCTGCTTATTCTTTTGATATATCTAGTAGGTATGTGAGTATCAATGACTAGGCAGATTTTTTATCATATCTACATACCGGTATCTAGTAAACAAGTGAGTCATTCTAAGAATTTATTTATAGGAGTCATACTATGCCCGAACGCTTAATATGTTTTACTTACACAAATTTTATGAATGACAAAGATATGCTTATCGTGATAAAGCTAGGTATTTTAGATAGTGGAATGTCTTAGTTTCAAACCATACCGAGATGAATTATTCTAACTAATCTAAGAAATGTGGCCGCGGCAACCTGCCATTATTGTATGAAATTAATATGATGAACGCTGGCTCGAGCTCAGTGTACATAAGGTGTACATAGTAATTTGGTAAGATAATGTTTTGGCAAAATGCAGATTTTTTTAAAGCTATTGTTTAGTATTTAAAGTATATTTCAGTATTCAGTATAACATCTGTAAACGTGGGATTATAAGATCAGCATAGAGGCTGAATTTCATATTTTTTAAATTAAGAAATTGCATTCATGGGTAAAATATAAATGATGTAATGGCAACTTTTTACAATTAACAACGTGTAGAGGGCAACACTGGTCTAAATTCTGCCTACAAAGTGTCAAGACTTGACACTTTGTCAATTGTCATTTGCATTGTAAATTGTAATTTGTAATGTTTGTAATTTGTGTTACATTTTTGTAATCATTATTCAGTAATCGTCAACCGGTTATTGGTACCGTATACATAGTTTCCACTTCTGTCACAACAGAATAACGTCAAACCATTGTTTTATTATTGTTCTTTGTTTAGTGCAGTTAACATCATTGATTAATCATTAATTTTGACAATTATAAAGTTAACAAGTGAATTATTATAAGCAATTACAATGGGCAACCTCATATCCATTAATTTGGAGGATCATTATAAAAACAATGAAAAGTTCTTACAGAGCTTAAATGAAATAGCGGTATGTAATAAATTATTTATATATTGTAGTTGTATTCTTGTAATATCAGCTTAGTAATTTCTATTGTTTTAAAAACTTTTTAGATTGAAAGGCAAATTCAATTGCAAAATCAAATGGCAGAGAGGCAAAGGGCTACAGCAGTGGCGAAAAGCAGGGATATATTTCTTTGGCTCACAGCATTTCATATCACTGCTGCGACTGGTTTATTTACTGGGTATGTATAATAATTATATTTATTTTAAACTAGGGGTCCGCCCCGGCTTCGCCCGTGGTACTTGTTTACGTTTTCTCTACGTAAGAACCATCCTCATACTTACAGGAATATAATAAAAAAGAATTATCGAAATCGGTTCAGCCGTTCTCGAGTTATGCGCTTACCAACACATTTTGCGATTCATTTTTATATATAAGAAGAAGAAGATATGTAGGTACCTACTACAATAATTTTAACTAGATATTTGGTTATTGTATACCTAATGTGTATTCCTGTAAATATCATACTAGCTTTGCTCCGCAATTTCACCCGCATTGCTCTGCTCCTGTTGGTTTTAGCGTGATGATATATAGCCTATAGTCTTCCTCAATAAATGGGCTATTCAACACCGAAATAATTTCTTCAAAACCGTTCAATAAATCATATATACAGTGCAACCTTAATATAACGTACCTCAATATAACGATTTCCTCGATTTAACAAATTTTTCGTAATCCCCTTGAATTGTCCATAAGATTCAATACAAAATATCCCTTGACATTACAAACATTTTTTGCGAACATCCTCTTTATAACGAATTTTTAACTATCAACAAAAGTATAATTACTTACCTCTAATTAACGAATTTCGTCAACCCAAAACCTTTATATAAAGTTCCAACCAATGTAATGATTCTTAATCTCATAGTATGATTCAAGTTGAAATGGATCAGAAACATAAAAGACCTCTTTATAACGAATTTTAGACCAACCTAACCTCAACATAACGAACCTCAGTTCAACGAATTACTTGATATAACGAATATTTATTTGTTCCCTTCAGATTTGTTATATCGAGGTTGCACTGTACTTACTTGTAGAAATGGCGTCATATGTGAATTAAACACAGTTTTATATACATTTCAAATAAGATTATTTTAGAAAATTATTACTTATAAATTCTCATAGGCTTGTGCAGTATATTCAAATAAAACATATATTATTCTGAGTATCACGAGGCACAACTTATCAAAAGGTACTTACATTGATATCAATTATTTACTATTGACTTTCCTATCAGTAACTAATTATGTTATAAGTAATTATATATACTCGACTTATACAATAATGAACTTGACAAGTAATGACCTAAAATGTTGTTTCTAGGTTCCGAAGGACAAAAAGGGCATATTTCTTGTTTCCTCTTATTCCATTGACATTTGTGAATCTGTATTATTGGGATTTGGCATATGGCAACAAGTTGCACAGGATTAGGAGTAAGTATGATTTTTTATTAAATAAAAGTGATAATAAAAAAATGAACATTGCACCCAAGAAAAAAACTAGTCTTGCCATTCCTCTAATAAGATGTGTCTTGTTGAGTGTTGCCAGATTGGGAAACAAAATTAATTATTTATTTCTCTATTTATGAGCTCTATAAATTGTATATACTGAAGTATAATGCATGGGAAAGGACCAGCATCTCTTAAGAATACTAGTTGAATTGAGAATATTCTTCTAAGTCAAAAACATGATTTGTAAACATTTTGTAAACATTTTGTAAACATAAGTACATTTAATTATTTCCTTAGAAATAGAACTCTTACATTGAACTGCTGAGGCTTTTATGTACAATTGTTACTAAAGTTTTAATAGTGTGTTATAATATTACACAAACAATTTCAATTTTTTAAAGTGAAACTTTTATTACATCGTCTCTAACTTTTTGGTCTGTGTAGCGCATGTCGCGTGACGGTCGGCTTCCGAGTAGGTATAAAGCAGTGTTCGGAACCGTACGATAATTATCGTACAAATACGATAATTTTGTGCCTAAGTTTCACTTTTACCGTGGTTTCATAAAACCACACAACATTTTTTATTTTTTATTATTCTGTTTCTTAATAAATAAATTTGTCATTTCATGAACAGTGGAAGCTGAGCACATAATGACACATGAGGTAGACATGCTCAAAGTGCCTTGTGGACTCCCAACACCATCCTCTATTGACCAAGGCAGAGAAGCGGAGGAAGAGACTAAGAAAATCCACCCTCCGATGCCTTAAATTGATAATTATGACTGCACTTTGAAGGTAAAATAGACCAAAGAGCTGCTGTATGAAAATAATGTATTTTTTATTATGGCAATTTGTAATAAGAAGGTAAAATAGAGCAAAGATTGCTATATTAAAATATTGTATGTATTTTAATTGCGGCAATAATATGAAATATTTTGTTGTCTATAAAGGTATAGGAAAAATAAAAAGCTTTCGTCAATTAAATAATATGACAATATAATTGTGCTATACATATATCATTCATTTAGTATCGGAAATTTACACCTAATTTATAACAGTCATGCTAATTTCCTATATAAAAATACTAATGTATTAAAAATATTCCAAAATATTGTCTGAATAGGTTTTTGCTTGAGCAAATAAAGAGTTTAGACTTTCAAAGTGCAGTATTTAATATTGTTATTAATGCACAAAGATGTTCACTTGATAGTTTTAATATCTTAAAATTATGGCTCATTCAAATTTAAAAGTGTGCCTTCAAGGCTTTTAGATTAAAATGGGATTATTCAGTATTAGAATACATATAAAATAATACATTTATAAATGAATATATTATGTGTGTCCTTTTTTATATTTTTATTAAAAAAAACATACAATGGCATTGAAATAATATAAAATGAGTTGAGTCAATAATTTTTTTTAGATGATATTATATGCGAATGAATGTGTTTGACAAGTATAAAAAAATGTGATATTTTACAAAAACAACGAAATTAGTTAGTAACCTATAATATTGAGGAAAGTTGCGAAGAAATGCCTAAATAATAGTTTTTATGCATCTTGAATGAATTCGAATCATCAAAAAAATAAAGATCTCAAATAATATTGATTTAATTGAAAATAAATGTGTGCGTATACTAGTGTACACACGTGAGAAGTGAAACTCCTTTATGACCTTATTTTTCAAAAAATAATTTACTATAATTATATGCAACTTTACAGAAATACGTCAATCACGCGTGGTAGGGATAAGAAAAAGATGGCGCGTAACGGATAAATGTCACGCGTAACGAAAAAATGTTACACTAAATTTTTGAAGTGAAACTTCTTTATCGGGGTTGGAAAAAAATTTAGTGTAACATTTTTTCGATACGCGCGTGACATTTATCCGTTTTTTGAAAAATAAGGTCATAAAGAAGTTTCACTTCTTACGTGTGTACACTAGTACACGTACACATTTTTTTCCAACCCCGATAAAGAAGTTTCACTTCAAAAAATTTGGAAAAGTTGAAGGAGAGAAATATGTGATTTCATTTTTATTCAGTGCCTTTTTGTATGCATTTTCAAAGATAATAACTAGGAATGAATAATCCCATTCATAGAATTTGATAGTTCGCTTAGTTTTATTATGATATATAAGGTGGATCTGTAGTTTACACATTATACCTGTAGTACTTATATTCTAAACCTAATATTAAGGAATTATTATTATTTTTTAAATTTTAATGTTATATGTGCTTTTATATTATTTTTTAATGTGATAATTATTTACTTAACATATTATTTTATGCTATTATAAAAAATATGTTACTTTAAAAACAATATAATCTTGATGCTTTAATCTTTACACATGTTAATACTGTGAACATATTTTTGTTATATAATTTTTAAGATTTACAAACAATGTGATTGTTAAATGAAACACTATTGAAACAGCAATAATTTAGTGATTAAAATAGTGATTATTATTATAATTTACTAATAGTATATCTAAGACACATTTTGTTATATATTATATGTATCCTATTTACACGTTTATAAATGTGAAAAAAATAATTCAAATGTTACTGGATTGTTTTTATATTATTATTTTTAGATAATAATCATATTTATTTGTGATAATAATCATATATATCTCTTTCAATCGAATTTTTTCTATTCTTTATACATTGATATGTAACTATTATATAAGTAGAATTTAGCATATCATGCTTTACTTATATGTATTGCTAATTTATATAATAATAGCTTTCCGCCCGCGGCTTCGCCCGCGTTTTCAGAGAAAAACCCGTTCCCGTAGGATTTCCGGGATAAAACCTATCCTATGTCCTTTCTCGGGTATCAAAATATCTCTATACCAAATTTCATGCAAATTGGTTCAGTAGTTCCGGCGTGATTGAGTAACAGACAGACAGACAGATTTACTTTCGCATTTATAATATTAGTATGGATTGACAACTTTCTATATTATTTTTTATTTATAAAAGTTGCTGTTTATCCTTTTCCAAGTATTTTTCATAAGTGTCACTAACTCCATGTATGTATGTTCAGTATACATTTTATAAGAATGTACTTTTTGCAAATAAGAGCCAGCGCGCACGAGCAACTTTGTCTCCGCAACTATTTTGTCTCTCCCATCAATTTGTATGGGGAGTTGCGTCGCTACGTGCGCGCACTTTCATACTAGCCCATGGGTGGGAGAGACAAAATAGTTGCGGAGACAAAGTTGCTCGTGCGCGCACTGTCTAATTGTACTTAGGAATATTTACTTTTATTATATATGCTTATCGTTAACATGACAAATTTATATTATTTTTTAATGTTATTAACACTGTTTTAGCAATCGTTTTATTATCTTATATTATATAAATGTTGTTTTTTTTGTCAAAGCTTAATAATTTTAAGTATTCAAGTTTTTATTCTGATGTTAATCTTGTTTTGTTATTTGTATAACTTACAGTTACCATTTAAACCAAGAAACTTTAATTATATTGTTACTGTGATCACGTAGTTATATGTAACATCCACACAGAGCCAATGTGTGCAATTAAATAATAACTTGTAATCAATACATTTTACTTAATGTGACTATAAATTAGAAATAATTTTTTCGCTTTTGCAATCAGAAATAATTGAGTAATTTGTAAAATGCATCATGATAATGGTTTCCGAAATACGTAAAGAATGTTTTTGCATAGTTTTAAGGTAACTAGTATTATAATATTTTTTTCAACGCTCTTACCCAAAAATCACGTTATTTTGACTACATTTGTTACATAACCTTTGGCTCTGTGTGGACACACTATTAGCACAGACTAATAATAATATACTACGTATACAATTATTATTATTAGTATAATTATTAGCTATTAGTATAAGCTCAGTAGTGGCAAATTAAACTTATTTAAACTCCAATTAATGATTCCTACATTTCATATTCGCATTTTAATATTGAGCATTGAATGCTTTTACCTATTACAGTATTATTGTTCTAGTATTTAAGAGGGTTACTGTCAATAAATCTTTAAACATTATTCAAATGTGTATTTTTTAAATATCCCTTCATACCTAAGCTTCATACACATCTACTTTTAGATACGTTACAATAAATATTAATAAAAAAATAAATTAAATGTTGCAACATTTTATTAAAACGCATCAAATTAAAACATATTGTTTGCTTTTTTTTCTTTTAAAAGATTTTCTGTCACTGGTTAACTAATATAAGCTAGTTTCGAATCAAATGAGCATTTAAATAGAACATAATAATTGCAGTAATGTTAATAATAGGGTTAAATCACAGGGTTAAATATTTTTATATTCGTTTGGAGTTAACACTGCTATTGATATCCAACGACGTCATGTTACATCACTTTAAATTTTGAATAATCGATCATACAATGTCAGCAGACTACACAAATAATTTAACAACCTATCAATATAAAAGTTGACAGTTACGTTGCCATGACAACCATCATGTTGTTTAGCCGCCGTAAACAAATGAATTTCGGCAAGTCAACCAAGAAACGTGCTCAGAGTCCACTGTAAAAATATTTAGAGAAACAAATTTGATAATAACCATGTTTTCAGTGGTATTAGTTTGTTATTTTCCACGTAAGTTCATGTTTTATAGTAGACCTATTACAACATAATAATTGCGGTAATGTTAATTATATGTAATTCTTCAAAATCGATCTTCGGTTGCTTAGTACAATCAATATTATTTAAAATTCATGTTTGTCATGCTTTGCTATTCAAATTACTTTCGTTCAAATTATCGTAAACCTATTGGAGACGTTTGCGTTTTAGCGAAATAACCCTTTTACCCTTATGAGTTATGAATATTAACAAAGCCTTTAGGTTTGTGTTTTGTAGAGGCATAAAATATAAAAACAATGAGTCAAAACCAAGCGAATATAAAAAAGGATGAGCACAAAAAGAAAGAGAAAGAAAAAGATGGACAAAAGAAGAGTCCCGAAAAAAACATGTCAGAGATAGATGAACATATTCTAAAGAGGTTTGATATTAAAAAGAGACTTGGCAAAGGCGCTTATGGAATCGTTTGGAAGGCGGTTGATAAGAAAAGCAAAGACGTTGTGGCGATTAAAAAAATATTCGACGCGTTCCGAAATCAAACAGATGCGCAGAGAACTTTCAGGGAAATCATATTTTTGCAATCGTTCAGGAATCATCCGAATATTGTCAAACTTCATAGCATTCACAGGTGAGGTCGTAGTTAATATTAAAGTATTTTTAATACGACTCAGGGTAAACACTAAACGAGTCACCTGAAATAATTAAAACTTTTCAAGCAAAATATAATTCGTGGCATCGCATGATCGCATGCCAGTTTTGAATAAATTTAAATATTTCAATATAGCCATTATTAGATACACCTGCTTATAAATTATAATATCATTTTTGTAAATATTAGAAAGAGATTTTACTGGATTACGGGGATGTAAGCTCGAAGCGCTGAGCGCAGCTACCTATATTCCTGACAAATACATAATTCATTAACTGCCTAAGTACAACCTGCACGCACTTTTATATTTTTTCATTGACTCATACGATTCACTATTCAATACATTATTCCATCTCCATACTATTCTACGTTATTTCTTTTTCCGTTTATTTTTATTCCACACGCAATTTCAATACATAATCCAGTTTCAAATTTAAAATACTGGATACTACTAATAAAAAAAGAGCGTGTGTGCCGAGCACACGTGTCAGAAGTGAAACTTCTTTGGCAAGATTCAAAGATACCAAAATCGTCGCCTTAAACCATGACGTGGCGGTATTGCCTTGACGCGACCATCAAATTTTACTCTCCATGCGCCTCAAGAAGTTTCACTTTAAAACTTAAAGAACTACCTACTTCTGACGCTGAATAAAAAAAATCAAAAATTTAAAAATAACGGTCGTCCAGGGCTACCAACAACCGCGACATCTACCTCGGCTTCGAGTATATGGAGACGGATCTACACAACGTGATAAAACGCGGCAACATACTGAAGGACGTGCACAAGCGGTACATTATGTATCAAATGCTGAAGGCGACGAAATACATACACTCTGGGAACGTGATACATAGGGACCAGAAGCCGAGTAATGTGCTTATTGATAGCGCATGCAGGTGGGTTTAGTTTTCATAATATATTTAACTTACTACAAAAAAGAGGTTACACAATCGGAACTCTAAAAAATAAACGAATTTTGATGATTGGCCTGCCGCCTGGCACTGCTTAAGTGGCCATGCTTAAATTTAACCATATATTAAAGTATAGGGATATCTTGAAAACTAAGGTAACTTACAATTAATATCCTTAGTAATAGGCTTCTTTATTTTTTACTTCGTGTGCTGTTAAGTATTCTTATTACTATTTTTTACAAACTCAGTTTCCAAGGAACAAAGACAATATTAAGGTGCACTCACACACATCAGTCACCGTCACGGCACGTCACCGGACAGGATTAAAAAAAAATATGTATCAATAGTTCTAGTATGACTCTGTTCCCACACGACAGTCGCCGGCACGAAATCTATCAGTGACGTCACCGGTCAGGCAGGTCAAATAATCTTTCCATACATGTATCATACTTTTATCCCCACTCACCCGGTGCCGTCACGTCTCAGTTCAGTCAGCGTCGTGCTACCGTCAATTGCTACACGTGTATTGCATTTTATCCGTCAGGGCAGTATCTGTTCTCTAGCGTGACACACGTCTAATCACTGACTAACCTGATGTATGTGTTCAATGATTCAGTCAAACCGGCGACGTGACTGACGGACAACATGACGGTGACTGGTGTTTGTGGATACGTACACAAACCGTCACCGATCAGTCATCGGTGACTTGACGGTGACTGATGTGTGTGAGTGCACCTTTATAATTGTCTCCATTATGAACAATATTTTCAGTATTGCGTTTGTTTATAAGCTGAGTAAAATAAAGCGTGTATTTTATGTTTTTTTATTTTATCCTTTTAAGCTTGTTTTCCTTTGCGTGACAAAGCTAAGTGATACTTTTTAACGGTAATGATATGTAGTTTATTGCTATGAACCCCGCGATTCTTATACACGCATAAGTAATTGGAGTCGATTTAGGAAATGAAAAGTTTTAATGGAAATTCTATTGCAATTTGCGAACAACGAAATATTACAATAGAATAATAATTAATCATGTTTAAGATACTTTTTCAAAAGATTATACAGGTCGGAAATTGATAAATTTATGTGCAGTTTATTCATGAATTTGATGATCCAATACACTTTAATGACTACATATTATAAAAGTAGATAGGTTGGTACTTCTGTTCTCTTTTTTTTTCTGTTAATCTATACCTAGATACATTTTGAAAGGACTTTCATTGATAAAATTTGTGAGTTGATGGATATTTATGTAATTATGTAGTAATGAATCTATTTGTTAATTAAGAGAAAATAATTTGGATAAGCGAACTGAGCCTTCACTTTTCTGGGTCACTCACTTGCGAAGTTGCGAGTAAACATTCGTACAGTGGGCCGTGGGCGAATATTTGCGTGTAATAATATTCCCAGATATCGTCCTACATCTGTTAGATTTCGTACCTATTAGTACGAACGTGACTAATGGGCATAAGTTCACACAAGGCAAGGCAAGGCACAAGTTCTTTCTTTTGTTGAAATGTACAAATTACTCATACAATTAATATTTATATTACTCAAAAGGGTGAAACTAGCGGACTTCGGTCTGGCTAGATCAGTATCATCCATGTATTCTGGAGGGGAGGAGGGCGCGGACCCTTGCTTGACTGACTACGTGGCTACGAGGTGGTATCGCGCACCAGAAATACTGATTGCTAGTAAGAAGTAAGTATTTTATGCTTTTATTGTTTTTAATATTTGAACCTAATGTCTTATAAATAAGATTTCAGGAGTATAGAAATTCCATAGTAATTAGTCTAATAAATATATAAGTTTGGCACGTATCAAACAGATAAAATTTTTAATTCAATTACTAGGTATTCTGACTATAACAATTTTTTGAATGACGATTGAGTTTTTCTTCTAATCTTTTCTAGTAAGGCTGGATACTTTTTTTACACCGTTTCATAGTATGAATCTATATAATAATCTAACAAACGGCGAAATGAACTATACTCGGTGCTGAAGCATGATTTTTTTTAAGTACTTACAAGTTAAAGAAGTGTAAAAGAATTGCCCACAATCAACAAAGTTTTTATAAATTATAAAAGTGGCTAAACATAATCTAAATATTATACAGGGTGCAACATTTAGATCGGTTATAGTTAATCTTTCACATGACATTTCCACAGCTATACAAAAGGCATAGACATGTGGTCGTTGGGCTGTATCCTTGGTGAGATGTTAACGGGATCTCCACTTTTCCCGGGAACGTCCACCGTCAACCAGATTGAGAGAATTATGGCTGCTCTACCAAGGCCTTCGTTGGAAGGTAAATATTATTTTTATTTGCTATTCTAATACTTTCTAAAACCTAAATTAGCTACGTTCATCTGTCATTCTATCTAAGGTATTATTGTTTTGGTAGAAAGAACGGATCGTTGATTGACATGACATACATTTTTTTATTACAACTTTTTTTGTATTTAAATTTAACTAACCCATCTTCCATAACAATCGTCTATCATCATCGTATTTTTCTTCCCATTCTATAATTATTAAATATCATTAAATCTATTTATATAGGTAATTCTATAATCTAATGTATATTATAAAGGCGAAAGTTTGTATGGATGTATGGATGTTTGTTACTCTTTCACGTAAAAACTACTGAACCGATTACAATGAAATTTAGCACACATATAGAGGGTAACTTGGATTAACACATAGGATAGTTTTTATCCCGGAAATCCCACGGGAACGGGAACTATGCGGGTTTTCCTTTGCAAACGCGGACGAAGCCGCGGGCGGAAATCTAGTGATACATAACGCCCCTCCTCGCATTGGACAGGGTTGGGACTTGGGCGAGTAGAGGCAACTGGCAATCACGATATTCTAAAGGGGCTCAATATTATCATAATCTCCGACAAGCATCGACGATCATTTTTTGGGCGAACGCTACCCATTGTGAAGAGATCATAAAACACATAGCAATATATCCCCAGATATAACAGCGGTATGTACGGGCTACGGCTCCTCTCTCATCCGCGAACAAGCGTCCACCAAAGCGGGTGTGACGTCACTCCACAACATGCTCTCTTGCGCGTCGCGTGACACGTTATAAACACGCTTGTCTTTAGATTAATTAAACCAAATGACGACGACATATTATATAATTCTATAACGATTCATAACATAACACAAATAGCAATATATCTATTATCTACAGATATAACAGCGGTATGCACGGGCTACGGCTCCTCACTCATCCGCGAGCAAGCGTCCACCAAAGCGGGTGTGACGTCACTCCACAACATGCTCGCTTGCGCGCCGCGTGACGCAGCGGAATTGGTTCAGCAGTTGCTGGTGTTCAACCCGGCCAAACGGCTCAGCGCTGAGAGGGCGCTGCACCATGAATATGTTGCTAAGTGGGTTTTTTGCTTGATAATTAATATAAATTATGTTAAAAAAAATTACACTTTTTTTATTTGATTTGATTTTTTATCGTTATAATTTACACTTTTGCAGATTTAAAACATCTTTTAGATAGAGTTATATTTGACCGACGCGACATTCTTTAAAATGACGCACGCTCTCAATTTTTTTTGATATACGATAAATGCAACTGTTTTCATTTAATTAGGAACTTCTTTTACATACAAACAGTAAGTATATTGTTATACTAAAGTATCTAACTATTTGGATTCAGGTTCCACAGAGAGCGTGACGAGCCCACATTACCTTCAGATGTTCTGCTTCCACTGCGAGATGACAAGCAAATGTCGGTAGATGACTATAGGAACAAATTATACAGCATCATGGCTAAGGGCTTCCAGAATAGTCCACAGTTGAGAAAAAGCCATTCTAGGTTAGAAGATAATATTATTTGTTGGGAGGGGAAATGTATGTATATGTATCAACTGATAAAGAACTGATGCAGAAATTAAAGCGAAAGATTTTATTTCTATTGTTTTAATTAATTCTTGTTAATTTCAAGGAACTTATTTTATAATATGTAAACAACTGATCGTTATTTTTTCCATCATGTTTTTTTACTAAGTATATCTCACCCCTCCTACTCACCTTTACAACACCTAAACGCTTAAAGAAAATACTATGTCTGATTTAATAAACTAACTTTTATTTACAGCGTAAAAACCCACACGCTCACAACGCCCATAAAAAGCAAGAGTTTCCAAGAGCAATCCGACGTAAAGCATCACAAGACGAAACTGACGTCATCAGCAGATACAAAAAGCAGACCAAAGCTATCCAAAACCCTCGATAGACCCGTCAAAGAATTCAGATCGTATCAAACTATAAGCGAAAAGGAAAAGAAACCAATTAAAGCGACAAGGCTTTTTGAACATCAAGATTGGTTGGGCGCAAACTGTAGGGGCGATTATTTGACAGATGTCAAAAATGGCGGCAAAAGTCCAGGGAATTTTACAAGGGACTTCTTTCAGCCAGTAAAACAGAGTTTGGACTCGAAGAAACATTTGCAGCAAAGGAGGAATTCTACGTCGTTTTCTACGATTACTATTGGAGATTCTGAACTGGATTATGGGAAGAATTCCAGGCATGGGGTTATTACGGCAAGCGCTCTGATGGATCTTAGGACTAGCATACGATAGTTTGGCGGTTTTGAGCATTTTTTTGATGATATTATATTTTGTGGTTTATTTGTTTGTGTTATGTAATTATGGTTTAAATTTGGTTCGACATAAGTAAGGTTTATGGGATAGACACTCAATTATTTGTGAAAAGCTTGGTACAGATATTTTCAATGGAAATTTAACACGGAGGACCTTTTTTGCGCAGAATAGTTATTTGAATTTTGGGTAGTTACTTGAATTTATGTCCTACAAACACACAGAGGGTCCTTAGCTGGAATGAGAGTAAAATATGTGAAAAGGTATAGAGAATGAATGTACCGTTTAACATTGGATTTTAAACATTTGTGAATTTTTAACCTCTTTATATTTTTTGCCATTTCGAGTTGTTATAACAAGTTTAATAATATTGAGATCGTAAATAAATTATTATGCAACGCCATCGATTCCTTATTACTATAAAAAATTTGTTTATTTATATTTCACTTGTTTTAAAGTATACCTCTACACGTCATATAAATATTAGGTAGGTATAGTATCTCGTTAAATTGATGAAAAAAGCTTCGGAAAACGTATTTATTATCTACAAAGAATGTCTCTACTCGCATTACCATTTTGATTAGGTAGACGTCTTTTAGAATATACATATTTACTGAAGTAGGAGAATTTACATATTTATATTACATACACTTATTGGGTTTTATTCACTGAAATTATGTAATATGTAGTCAGAATAGGTTCTGGAAAGTATAGAGCGTTTATGAGAAAATATACGGTACTTTTTTATTTTGTTAACTTTTGGCAAATTATAGTTTTTTTGCATTCTTCGAGTCGGTGTAATGAATATTGATATTTATTATCAAGATCTGATTTTTAAAATACCAAATAGAATAAATTACTTATAATTAATAAAAATATACTTAAAAAATTTAGTTAAAAACCAAAGCAATCTAGTCTTAGATAGTCCTGAGATTTTAAAATAGGTATCCTAGTCATAGTATTGAAATTACATACTAGAATTATTATGTGCAAGAAGCAAGATTCACTGATGTTCAGATGTAGACGTCCTAAATGAGATAATATTGTGATAAACACTGCCATAAACTTGTAACTTCTTTTGTAACTAACATTTTTCTATCTTCAATTCAGAATGAACAGAATATTGTATATATGTAGAGTGAGTTTTTGAGAAGCTGTAATAGTGATACAAAGGTGATTTTAACCTTAATGCCTTTGCCAGATAGAACGCGTATTGACGGCTTGAAACTTGTCGAAGCATTGTCGCGATATTAATAATTATAGTACCGCGTAAGTAGTACAAATACATCTCTGGCTGATTTTAGTCTCACGCTCACCGTCAGCGCTCATAGCTCAGCGCGTAGTTTGTCAGCGCTGAGGCTCAGCGTGGCTCGTTTTAGTATCGTACTGACCGCCATACTGTACAGACGACGACCAAAATGCGGAGTGTGTTAATTATTGCTGCTTTGTACTATCTATCCCAAAAAAATAAAAACCGGCGACGACGAAGACTCCATGTTCATCCATTGATTGAGCAGAGAGCCGTTGCAGGAGAATTTGTCTTGTTATATGGCACTTTGAGGGCTGACGAAAGTAAATTCTTTAATTACTTTCGAATGTCAACTAGAACTTTTGACGAATTACTGGCAAAGATCGATAATATCATCGATAACTCGACTTGTATCCACTTCGCGATTCGCCATGACTGTACGCGCTGACGACGTCCGCTCCGCTCGACGCTAGAACGCTCACTGAAAGCAGAGGCGCTCGGACGATCGTCAGCGCCGACAGCTACGCGGGGCCGACGCGCGACGCGTACGGCCGCGTAACTATCAGCTGCAGCGCTGACCACTGTGCGCGCTGATAGGTACGCATCATTTAAAAACGCTTTCTAGAAGTCCATATATCTCGGCCATCAGCGCTGACGGTGCGCGTGCCGTCGGCGTAAAACTAAAACCAGCCTCTCTCGACGACCGCGTCATAGCGCAGCGACAGGTTAGCGCTCTGAGTTCTGACGCGCGCTTAGTTCGCATTCTATCTATCAAAGACATAATGTAAAAAGAACCATCCTGTATAATAATTATAACAAATAGTAATTCTTTACATAAATCTTACTGAAACTTGAAATAGGGCTTTGAATTAATATTATTCGTAAACCATGTTGAGTACCTACGTTTGTCAATATAAATTATTAATTACCTATTGTGGATGCAATTTTAAGATATTTTTATTGTTTGCATTTTAGAAAGCTTAGTTGTTTGAAAATATTTTGAAATGAAATGACTAATTCGTAATCGTAACAATGTATTTCTGAGCAATAAACAATAATTATGTATTTGTGAACTTTATAAAATATTAACAATTAGAAATTTTTGTCTTAGGTTTGGTTGAAATAAAAGAGAAACGAACTGTAATACAAGTGTTTTATTTTTCTATTTACCTATGTTGAATATTCAGTAATGAAATGATATGAATATAATATGTTGACAGATTCTCGTGGTCTGAACCCACGCCCACCCCATCCATATGTATACAGATTTACACATAATTCGGTTCAGCCGTTTTGGAGGAGTTTGGTTACAAACATCGCAACACGAACTTTGATTATATAATTTACAAACTAATTTAATTTGTATCAAAGCACTAGTTACCTACATGCTTACTACATGACATTATAGAAAATCAATTATAAAAAAAACATAGAAAATACTTTTTTAAATATGATTTAATGCATCTACAGACGCTCCGATTTGGTTGGTGCCAACCATCCGACCACGACCAAATCGGAAAGTGTAGAGAGCGGTCGGTCCGACATAATTATTATTAATATTGGTTTGACGTGGTCGGATGCGCCGGCGGTACCGACCAAACCAACTTCCTATCCGATCCAACCAAATTGGAACGTCTGGAAGCTTTGTTCCGACCAAATCGGTTCATTCCATAGTGTAATATAGGTAATTGGCTCATTCACATTCGCAACGCCGCCGGTGTAGGACGTCAACATGAACGCCGAGGGAGTTACGGTCACCGAATGTGACATATTAATAAAATTGCTGGAACTATATAAAGACTTTCCCTGTTTGTGGGACTTAAGTAACAAAGATTACGCAAATAGAGATGCCAGAAATCAAGCGTATTTTATTATGTTAGAAGTATTAAAAAAAATTGATAGTGCGGCTACATTAAAAACCTTAAAAAATAAGTTGTAAGCGCATATGACTGTAATTTTCTCTATTTCTATAGTAGAATTTAGCCCATTCTCTTCGTACTATGGTCAACTGACATATTACTCTATGGTCAACTGACAGCTGGAAGGCCAACCGTCGGACAATCTGTAGATTTAGATAATGAAAAAGATGGCAATTTGTGGCAATATGCTGACAGTTTTCTTCCAAGAAAAATAAATTCCCGTCAAATTTTGTTAGTGTCAAAGAGTTAGTAACGAAAAAAATTATAAAAAATATAAATGGCTGCTCTACTTTCCTTAATGTTCTTTCAAGTTTTAATAGCATTTTTTACCGTAAATGCAAAAAGCATGGTTCCTGTTCTGTCTTTGGATCAAAAACCTCCGAATATAAAGAATTTAACCAATAGGCCGATAGAAGAATTAAAAGTAAGTACGTAGCAATATTATGTATTTAATAGACCAAAATGCAGTGCCCTAAAACATAGGTTGAAGTTTTTCGCTCGTGCATCTTTAGGTTTCATATATTCTTTAACCTAATTTCCTTATTTCTATGAAACTTTCCTTATTAGAGCAAGTTGTACCAACTTCTCACATCCAAGTAACAAGTAGGTAATAACCTATATTATTTGAAATGTAATATATACCTACTATGTATGTGAGGTTTCTATCTTTTAATTTGCAGTATCTCCCATTCATAATGCTCATAGACAAAGACATGGACACGAGTGAATTTTGGCGGGAAACAGAAATATTGTCTCTGGTCAGAAACAACGTAATGGACATAGACTATGAGAAATGTGAACAGAGTAATCAAGAGAAGACTCTTGTCCAATTTCCGAGTCGACGCACTGTGAGACCGATTTGTAGACAAGCTTACGGTATTTCTATGTTTAATGATAATTTTATATTGCTATCTAATCTATTTTATAACTAAAATTTATATATAGTTTATGGTCCATAATTTATGATTGTATTCTCTGAAACACGTAGATGACTAGGTATATGATATGATACGCTGTAGAATGCAGGCAGTGGTGCAAATCGCAATTATAGTATAGTAAATAGTTCGTAGGTACATATCTACATGTCTCTCTATTAAAGTCGTATGTTTAAACTCTTGATATCGGAAAATATTTTTATGCAGATTATCAACTGTGTCCGCAGTGTCCACGGTTCAGCAACCATACTGAATGCGAACTGTTTCGAGATTCTTGCAGGTATTTGTAACTATCTAATAAATAGGTTTTCCTATACCTACATACCAAGTTTCAACTTCAAGTTACCCTCTCCTTCCGTGGCTGTAAGTAGAATTAGTTTAGAGAATTATATTGTGTCTGTTTGCTTTTATCAGTTCAGTAAGTTGATTATTTTATAGTAGGTAACTTACAATATGGAGTGCCTATGCATTTTAAATCGTAAACGTATAGAGTGGAGGTGTCTCTTCAAAACATTTTCTTTCAAAATAGTCTTTTTTATTTTCCCTATTGGTCTTTGTAGAGAAAGAAAAGTGAAGCTATCTGAATACAGAACATATTGCGACAAGAAATATGGAAAATGGCGGACTATGTTCATTCCGTCTGATTATTCACAATGCCGATGCTGTGACGAATGTGTTTTCTATCGAGGTAAATTAAGAATTCAATAATAATCATGTTTTATTTTACTTACAAGTATACAATTTTAGGATACATTTCAAATTAATACTTACCCCTTTTATGTTCGAATATCTCTAACTATTTGCTTTCCTTTCTAAAATGTAGAGTCGTGTGACTCTAAGGAAACCTTTATTATTATAGTAATGTTAAATCATAAATAGGAATATATTTCTATTCATTTTTTTTAAATGGGGAAATTTTGTATAGATACCCACGGCCCCCGGGGAAGAAGTCGTGGGTTACCTACGTCAGATTCTTATCGATTAAAAACCCACTGTGTTCCGTCGAGTCGCTTTAAATGATGGGGCCGCGGGTATTGTTGGAATTCTTCCGCGACCCCCTATGGATAATAGATATTTTGTTCATTTCAGTAACTACCAACCACAATTTTAACAATATGGTTACACTTTACAGAACTCGACCAATCTTGCGTTCAAGATGATTATGATTTTGATGCTGACGAATTTTTACCAGTCACCACTTTGGGTATTATTATTTACTTACTTAATACTAGCACTTTACTAGCATTTTATCATTTAGCTTATAAAATGAGGATTTCCGTTTTTAAAATAAATTACCACATTGCTTTATGTCGACTATTTACCAAATTAATTAAAATGCGACTGCGTGTTTACTTATCAAGTACCAAAACATATGTATGTAGCGAATGCTCATTCTAACCCCACTATCTCAAATTATTTTAGTGTTAACCTAGGCGTAGAGCATTCTTTCGTTGTTCTTGCAATAATCTAATACTGAATACGATTTCGTTTACATTAAAAGATTACGAAATAATGCTCTTGCTCTTTATTCGTTTTGTAAATGCACCGTAAAACAAAGCTTTACAAAAACATTGATTTTCAGACTTCCGCGCCGGTTGCAACCCGTACTGGGGTCACCCAGAACAAGAGTTAAGAGCTCTACGATGCGACAATATTTTACGCCGATGTAAGTATTAGCACAGACTAATAATAATGTATTAGGTATTATACCAAATTATTTTTCTAGAATAATAGAATAGATTATAGAATAGAATAGAATAAGAATTTATTCGCAGTAAAAATCAAACACATATACAAAAAAAATACACAAGAAAAATAACAGTTTACCACAAAAAGGCTATGGACAGCATATGGTGGAAACAATGACTAAAAGGCCAGTGCTTTCACCGCTGTTTTTCAGCCATAGCCTGTTGTAGCCACAAATGTCACACGAGTTGATACAACAAAAATTGTGTAATTATAATTAAAGTATACAAACTAACAGCATTTCTTAATGACATAACGCCATATAATTTTAATGATTTTTCTTTAGAATAGTGATAATGAGAAACATAGTAAAAACTAACGAACTTCGCTAATATGTTTATTGTCTAGGAGCCTCTTTTGATAGATTTCCTAAATTATATTTTTAATATTTACAATGTACAGGTGTTCCAGTCAACATACCACTATTGCCAAATGAGACGTTAACAATGTAAGTAATATAATCATTGAGCTTGTTGAAACCAGATAAAACTTATAACCTATAGTAATTTATAGTACCTACGTCACAATTTCAAGCATTGTGTCTACGAAACTACGAAAGAAATAGCGCACGTACAACACCTATAGCTTCGTAAGTTAATTGTTTCAAACTTCAAATTAATAAACTGACCAATAGACTTAAGACTGATCTTCTATAGGTATTTTAAGACAATCAGTGTACATTTTATCCAATACTAGCTGTGGTCCGTGGTTTCACCCGCATTGCTCCGCTTCTGTTGGTCTTAGCATGATATACAGCCTTCCTCGATAGATGGGCTATCTAACACCGAAATAATTATTCAAATCGGACCAGTAGTTCCTAAGATTAGCGCGTTCAAAAAAACGATTTCAGAGATTTTTATTTTTCGAGATTCAGAGAGAAAAGGCGACCATTTACTTATTATAATCTCACTACCAGTAACTATTAATCTCAAATGTTATGCTAGTCGTCGTAGTTTCCGCTACGACCCCCCCACGGGAGGGGGGGACTGTCCTATCTGGTGCCGTGGTTACGAGTGTCAAACAGACATGGTGAAAGAGCAGGATTGCGCGCCGGGTGCCTTCCTGCCTGATAAGGATCAGTGCAATTGTTGTGGACGATGCAGTTCTTATCAACGTTAGTTTATGTGTAGATTTGTATGATGATAGCTGTAAGTTTGACATTATAATTGGTGTTATGGGAATTAGTAGTGTTAAGTGTAAGTTTGTACAGATTTGTAATGTTCCAAGGAGAAAAAGATTTGGGTATTCCATTTTGTAAGTTGTTGCGTAAGATATTTTAGTGTATAAACACTATAAAGTTTTGATATGTTCTTTCTCAGGGTCTAAAGATTGTCTGTGCCAAATTTCATCAAAATCGGTTGAGAGGTTTAAGCGGGAATGCGTAACAGACGGACAGACAGACAGACAGAGTTACTTTCGCATTTATAATATTTATATAACTATAATATAGTAGGGATAATGGTACGTAGAGATAGAATGTAGAGCAATAGTTCGCGACTCTTTAACATGGAAATCTACTTCATGTTGTTGCCTAACTATTGAGATTAGGCAATAATTTAATGAAACTCTTGATAGATAACCATAGAACTACCTACTATTACTACTATACTATATGTATTTCGTTGAGAACAATTAGCGCCTCTGGTGGTGGAAACGAAACTTTACAAAATGATATTTGCATTTATCAAACTTCCATTTTAATAGGTTACTTTCGATGTGAATTATACAAATAGGTACGCATAAACAATAGATATATGAAATCTGTTTTATTTTCTCAGAACTAAATGAAAAATGTGCGGAATTCAAAAAAACTGTTCACATGGTGAACGGATCAAAAGAAACTGAGGTAATTAATGTAGTCATTAAATACATATTTGATAACTTTAAATGTAAATTGTTATAAAAATATTGAAAGCTATCTATAGAAATTTATTTTCATAACAAACGCTCTTCGAAATTGAGCTGCTATTCAATACAGTTTTGATTTGATAACCAAGGTTAAACGTAAAGGTACTTAATTATAATAATTATTCAAAAATATATTGATTATTAGTTTCACAAAATTAATCCTAAAGATTGAAAGATCCAGTATGATGCGTAAGTATTTGAAAACCAAATTATATTAAATTCTTATAAGTATAGTAGGTACCAACTGTACCATGGACCAATATTATTGGATAGTACAGAAGGGTAATTTATACCTACTTACAATTTAATAAAGAGAAAGTTATCCGAATCCGAATTACTCAATATTGTTTGTAAGGCTTATGATAAAGTTGCGCTAATAAAATTTATAAGTGACATTTCGCTAAAGGTACACAACATTTTTAAGGTAGAGGAAGAGTTTCTGGAGCCAGGCTGTGATGATGGTCTGGTCTGCAGACACGGCTTCTGTCAGGACATTCACACAGTTCAGACGTATGCGGGCGGGAGACGGAGAAGGGACCAGACGTTGTATGAGGCTAATGGTAACTAACCTCATAGTTTATGTGAAGTCCCATGTCCCCAAGTGGGGTAAGGGGCAGATGGATTATACATCTTTTTTTTTCCAGATTTAGACATTTTTTTTTCCACTGTACCAAGGAGGCGGTCATAGTTTATGTAAAAGCTACATATTTTATCGTATACTCGTCTATGTATTTTGTTACTTTCGTCATAAAGAAATAGAACACATAATTATGCGATTGCGATATTTTTTAAATAAAATCACGTCTTACTTTAAATAAGGCACACCCTACGCCGGTTAATTTATGATCTACCTTGAAGTAGATAGTTTCGGGATTAATAAACTTTTTTACGAAATTACAACATCTACACTGCTTTTTCATACACTTAACAACCAACGTGGATTCATACAGTTTTAACACAAGAAAACCCTTCATTTGCGCTGTATATTGTTATTTACATTTATATCGTTCCATACACATTGAAGAACTAAAGTAAATATTAAATTCCACTCTCCTAGAGCCATGTAAACGTGAACTGAAGAGCTTCAAGAAGAAGTACGGACAAGACGGTCACTTGCACTATAACGCGCCACAGTGTACGCCCCTCTGGTTATATGCACCTGTACAGGTAAATTAGCTTGGAGAAATTTTTGCATATGTAGTGGTGTGTATATTACTCAGATCTTAGAGCGCGTTTCCACTATATCGTTCTGGCCTATACAAAAATGTTTCGATATCCTAACATTACTATTTAACTTTATACTTATTCCTAGCAACACTTTTTTTTTCAATAAAAACAAGTTTTTATTTGAAAGAAAATGGTTTTGACTTTATAAAAAAAAATATATCATTCAATTTTACGTCCTTGAGCAAACGACAAGGCGACTACCGTGAAACAATAAAATATCGTGTCCATAATAATTTGTTTCATAATTAATATTTGACCATAATAATTACGAAACAAAACAAATAAATAAATCGTCACTTGATAGTGGAAAGTGGAAACACGCACAAAACCAGAATAAACCAGTTTACGCTGTCCGCAGGTGCCACGTGCAGTCGTTTGGTAGCGTTAGAACATAAAGCACATTTCATTCAAAAATTATAATTATTATGTACGTAGTTTAATTGATAAATTTTGTATTTGTTGATTGTTGTTATTATTTGTTATTATTGTTATAATATTTGTTGAAGTGAATTACATGTCCCGCAGCCGGAGGCCCCAAATGAAAACTCAGATGTACTTAAAAACTACATTTAATAGCTAAAATGAGACTTTTACACCCATGTCTGCACGATGCAGACCGGAGTTAAAGAATGAATTTATACAGTTTAATAATTATAAAGACGTAAGCTTGGATGCTATAAGGGAAATCGCATCCACATTCTATTCCCGTGCGAACGGCGTATTCAGCAGTTTTGTATGAAGGCAGGGCCATAACTAGTGTTTAATTTGTGTGTAAGTGTTGTAACTTTATATTGTTAATTCAATATGGCTCTTTAAACTTTAAATGTCGTTTCTTTTTCAGGTTAGTAAATTTTTCATTTTAGTAACATTGTTAATGTAAAAGTTATATGTATGTTAAATGTGCAAATATTAAAATAAAGTCTCATCTTTTTCAGAGGAGAAACACATATAGTTTAATTTAAAATCCCTTATATATACAGGGTTACTTGTAAAACACCGGCAACCTCGCAGGACAAGATAGCTAACATCATAAGTAACAACATTTCGACTTTTGATAATTTGTTAGATTTTATTTTCATACAAAAATAAATATTCATTTAATTTTCCGTCTGAATATTATAAACTCTACGCCTCCCAAAAATTACGTAAACAAAAAGCGAACGAGAGGGGGAAGGGGGCGTCGCGTCGTCCATCCGATAATTAATAGAACATAGACTTACAAATGTAAGGAGAGTACAATAAAAGTTTAAAAAATCATTTAAAAATAATTTATTGCGTTATGCCAAAAGTCGTAGAACAAATGTTGTTATTTATGATGTTAGCTATCTTGTCCTGCGAGGTTGCTGGTGTTTTACAAGTAACCCTGTATAAAATAAAAACTAAAAATAAAATGTTGTTTTATTTTATTTGCTGACCATACACTACTACAAACGCAAAAATTTCTCCAAGCTAATTTACCTGTACAAGTAAATACATTTAAATTTTTTAGTTGTTTGTTAAGAATATTTTGATTTAAAAGTCTATTTCATAATTTACTAATATCTAGATATAAATGCATGGAATAAGTCACAAATTAAAGAATGTTAGGTAGTTGATGCCAATGAATTTAAATTCTGTTTAATTAATGGCAAAAGTAATATTTATGACGTGTAGGTACAAACCTAATTTCTTTAACCGGAATACTACTCCATACTAATTATTCTTACTTTACATTTTACTAACATTTTGAATTAATTTACTTAAACATTAAAAGGGAAAATGAATGGTTGTTACTCTTTCACGCAAAAACGACGATCGAATCGTACCTATCTAATGTGTCTAAAAGTAATTTGGTTTAGCACTTGTGTTATTTAAGTGGGATTATACGATATTATGCAAGTATAGATACAGGCTGAGACTAGTCTTATCTTAGTAAATAAATGTATAATTTTTCACTAATCTAGTGTCGTCGCTTCGTTTGTTACTGCGCTTTAGAAGACGGTACTTTTATCGAGGGTATAAAAGTGCCTCGCGTTGAAGTGTCCAATATGAACTGTGGTAAGAAATAATCTTCTATTTATACAGATTATTTTAAATCACATATGAAGATATGATAGTAATTTTAAGACTCCTATAAGTAGAGTTATATAAATTCAGTTAAAAATATAAAACATCTCAATGTCTCTAAAAATTAAAAAAAAAACTTTAAAGCGCTCTTTGTCCATGCGACTTCGGATTCGCTCGTCCTAAAATTTTAAGTAGACTGTAAGAAATAATTCATTTCTAAGTGAACGGTATCCTTATAATACTTATATACATACTTATGTACCCTAAGTTATTTCACAACTGCTCTCGCTCGTAATTTCAGCCCTGGCGCTATATTATAAAACAACAATTTGCACATTTTCAAAGGTATTCAAAATGGTCCGGGAGCCAGCAGCAGATTTTATGACTAAGTTCCTCTCAAGCGGTAATTAGTAAAATGCATCAAAGTATAGTATTATGAAGCCTCGTGAACGTCAGCTGGAGCTCGGTTGGGGGGAAGAGCGGTTGTAGCCTCCCGTATCAGCTGACGGTTTTTCCACCAAGATACAGCCAGCTGACATATATATTTATCCACAGTTACATATAAGCTATCATCAGGTAAATTTTTGTTTGAGAGGAAATAACGGAAAATAAATTTTTCTTTAAATTTAACTTTCATGTTCGAGGCACCAGCTGACGTATAATACACCATGTTGTAACCAGCTGACTATTTTTTTTCGTTGAGATATTGGGTTAGCTACAATTTGACAAATTTTTAGCTGAGAGGAAATGAATGAATTTTTTCCTATGTGCGTGGGAGGCTACAACCGCTCACCCCCCCAACCGAGCGCCAGCTGACGTTCACGAGGCTTTATAATACTATACTCTCATGCGTCTGACGAATTATCTCTTGAGAGGAAATAGTTAACCAAATTTGCACCTGGCTCCCTAACCAAAACTTTATTCCTCATAAATATTTGTATGTTTTGTTAAAGATTGTGCTCGAGAAAAGTGTAGAACTGGCTCGGACATAGATTGCGACGGCTATGGCAACTATAAGGATGCTCTGTTTACATCTGCCTTCGAACAGTGGAAGGAGGAGGCTAATACCACAGGTTCGTAGATAGTCGTAGATAGTCTACCACGTTCTACGGGTTAACCATTAAATACTTACATGTACAAATATTTCTCAAAAAATTACATTTGAACAGGGTTGGCACGATTAAATCAACCGGTTTTTTTCAATAAATAAATAAATATTTCAGGACAATTTTCACACACGGCACGATCTGATCCCATACTAAGCTTTCGCTTGTGTTATGGAAACCAGATGGCTGATAAACATACATAAATAATTTTAAATAAATACTTATATAGATAATTAACACCCAGACATAGAGCAAATATCTATGTTCATCACACAAATATTTGCCCCGGGTGGGAATCGAACCCACGACCTCTGGCTTGGAAGGCAGGGTCACTACTAACCAAGCCAACTGGTCAGTCAATAATAAAAATCAATGATTAAAACAAAAAGGTTTAATTATACTTTCTTTCATAGAAATCAACATAAAACATATTATGGTATCTTAATTAAACTTTTCGTAATGCATTCTCATTCTCGCAACCAGACCTTGAATTTCTTTCTTGCATTTGTTACATATAGCCCGACATCCAGTTTTGTTGGTAATATTTTTTTCTGTGAAATGTTCCCAAATACTATCTCTTTGACGAGGCATTTTGATTGATTACTTACAACAACTAACTGAACCAATAAATGATTGTTGAAATGAAAGCTGTTGCTGCGCAGGGATTCCCCTTTTGTTTGACATTCAATAGCACGTTAGACTAGGGAAATCCCCCTACTGACTCTTTAGGCACACGGCGCGTTCAGTTTCGCACAAAAATACAGTTACTTAAATAATAAAATGAAAAAATCAAAATCAACCCTGTATTTGAATCACTTACACGCGAAATAGAATTTTTTTTACTCATGTATATCTCGCTTAGCGAGTACGGTTAACAAAATAAAAGTACAAAAATAACCAGACAGACGTAAAATGTACGTACTGTCTTGGCGCAAATTGTCAAACCTCTGAAGTTTAAACGGCAGTTACGTTTTCGAATTTTCTTAGTATTTTGGAGCAAATTTCTCGAGATTTTCTTTCTTAAGAGCTTTCTCCTGGCAATAACGAATACATAACAATAATAATTATTAAAATCGTCAGCCGTTCACGCGTGATGCTATGACCAAGGGAAATAGGGATTTATTTTTATACCTATATGTATAGCCTAAGATAATAATAATAATTATCTCTTTCAGAGCCGTCAAAAGCAACAACCAAATTGCGCACGGGATACGAAGCAGCGCTGCCAACCGAATCTCATTAGTATCTTTATAAATTATTTTATTTTGAATATAATAATAAAAGAATTTGCTCTTTTATTATAACCAATAGCCCATAGGTACCTCTGACTTCTGGAAGTTAGATATTATTACGGACTAGCGGTCCGCCCCGGCTTCGCCCGTGGTACATATTTACGTTTTCTCTACATAAGAACCATCCTCGTACTTCAAGGAATATAATAGAAAAGAATAATCGAAATCGGTTCAGCCATTCACACGTGATGCCGTGACAACGCGAAACGGGTGCAGACCCGCCGCCTTTTTAATTTTTATAGCGCGTCGAACGCGGCAACTGATACACAAAAATAATCCTTATGGCATGATTCTGTATTCACGCGCGATGACTTATAACGTATTTCATGTATAACTTTGGTGTTTCTACACCGATTTACATGATTCTTTTACTATAACCTGCCCAGGAGTATGAAGAATAATTGTGCCAAATTTAGTTAAAATCCGTCGGGTAGTTTTTGTTTCTATAACGAATATACAGACAGACAGACAGACAGACAGACAGACAGACAGACAAAAATTTTACTGATTGCATTTTTGGCATCAGTAGCGATCCCTTATCACCCCTTCATAGTTTTTTTTTAAATATATTTCATGTACAGAATTGGCCTCTCTACAGATTTATTATAAGTATAGATAAAATATGTATTGGTATAATTATTATATTATGTTGATGATAAAGGCAGCATAAGAAAATAATTTGGAAAATCCAAAAGTGCACGCCTCATAATTTTTTTTT
>CAJQZN010039982.1:13875-59526 GCA_907164685.1 Colias eurytheme
TCGCAGTCAATTGGACACTACTCGCACTACACACCTGCACTCGCACTCATCACCTGCACTCGCACTAATCAAAGTGTGTGAACCAGCCATTAGACGTGGTGACTGGTGAGTGATATTAATACTGTTACAATATGTTCCTCATGTTTATAAACATGGATATATTATATTACAAACATAGTGTTGAGTAAAATGAAGTATGTTCCTATTTTCATTGAATGTAGTATTATAATAATATGGCAATTAAGTAATTGTGATTTTTAAACATAAAAATTTTGGAAATCGTTGGACACTGTTAAATTTTTTGCATTCATTATGTAGGTATTCTACTTACAACGGTTATGAAAAATGTATATCTACAGTTTCATAAAATATTAGCTACACGGCTAGACCCTTCATGCGGGCTCATGCCCCGCTGACCCTTGGCTGTAATTACTATCAGATTTACAAACGAAAAGAACTAATGTGAGTACATACAATCATACAAATATTTTTTTTAAATATTAGATATTTAAATATTATTTGCGCACCGTACAGCCTCGCTAAGTCCCACCAAAACACGTGGTACGAGAAAGAGAGAAAATATAAACCCTTTAATTTATGCCACGATAGTACTCGTATCTTGAAAATAAAATATCATCTTATTCTTATTTTGGGTCACTGGCCTCGACTTGTTCTGTGATATGACGTGCAGTCGATTGTTTATTTTGTTGACTTGGCGAAATATGGATAGGGAAATGTTTTAGCGGTTAGCCTATATAACTACCTAGGTATATTACGTATATACGTAGTTTTGCTGTGAAAATGTAATATACAACAGAAAAGTTTGTTTAGCTTTCAAAGCGCATCTGGTATAAGAATTAATAGCATCCTGATATTTTGAGATTTTCTATATGTTTATTTTTTATACATTTTTTACCGTTTACCTTAGTCTATCGTACACAATTTTTTACTACTAAACGGCGTTGTAATAAATTTTAAAACTTCCTAAATCCTGAATTCATATATAAAAAGCCACACACCCAAATTGTAACACATATGATTAACGCTCATAAAATATGAAACATACCAAAACGGCCACTTAAATTCGTATAAAAAAGCCCATAAATCTGAGGTCAGAAACCACGGCTTCTGGAATTACTGTTTCGATACGGGCCGAAAATATTTAAATGCCAATAAAATAACCTAAAATTGAGAGCCCAAAAGCGGGTTCCCGCAAGCAATATTTCTTAAATACGGGCTGGACCAAGACATGTCAGAAAACTAAGGATAGTAAGCCATAGAGGCATCCTTTACAAAACAAACTCCTTAGTCCTTACTCAATCCTGAATAAGGAAGTAAATTAAAGAGTTTTCTAAATAAGGATAATCTTCATCACATTAATATTTACCTAATTCCATCGAAACTATCCCACGGGGCAAAATAAATTTTGTTGAAAAATATTGTTCTTAGCGATATTAAACTACTACTAGATACCCTCTATATCAAAAACGAAATAATATTTTTATACTAAAATTGTTTAGGATTATTTACATTCATGCACACAATCATAATCTTCCACATTTATAATATGAGTCAAATATCAATTCTACTAAATTCAAAATCAGAAACTAGTACGATAAAGATCTTAACGTAGGCAACGTTTCGAAATATTATTAGGTAGGTATAATGGCGTAAATGCGTAATACAGTCGTATCGAATATTATTGAAACTAACACCATAAATGTTAATTCAATTTTAATTTACGATTTTAATGTTATTTGGATATTGAACGTGTTTATTACTATGCCCATTTTCCACGCAGTCAATTTACAATAATTATTGGACTTATAATAAAAACGTAAGGTACTAGTATCGCAGAAATAGGTGAAGGTAGTTTTAATTAATTACTGTCATCATATCAAGAAATGGTATTTACTGTAAAATGTTCACATTAATATAAAACAATAGTAACTGGTCATTTACAGAATCCCTACACCATTTTTGAACGTTAAAAACCAGAAGAGCAACTAAACACTTTTTGTATAAAACTCCATGCATACGTTTATCACGGTCATATTTCGTGCTATGTCACGTGTCACAAACGAACTAATGCTTTCCAAATGATTACCATATTTCCATAAGAAAGCCGGTCCCGCGTAGCGCAGTAGCTGCAGATAAGATGGCTGGTTTTGTTTTCAATGAATCATTGTATTTCTTCACGTCGAACTTATTGACAAAAGGAAAAAAAGTAGCCATTCTGTTGGTTGGACTTAAATTTGTTTACGTCGCTTACCAATTTGTAACGACGATGATTTACAGTTTTTGTTACCGCAGTATAGAAAACATTGTTTACTTAAAATGCAATGATAATGCCTTATCAGTTGGCATTGGATTTTTCTTTTGTTGTGTCATCGAGTGTTACAATGTAGACTGTTTCAGTCGCAGAATATTTAACGTAATGTTAGAATCAATATTTTTGTTAGTTCCTACTACGCATATTTTTGATATCTATTACAAAATAATATGCTAAAAATTAATAATGCTAATCACATAAGTATTTTCATTACCAGTATATTACAGTTACATTATAAGATGTTACAAATGTGCTCTTAAAAGTATTCCAATAAAGAAAAAATGATTAAAGAACCACCCTAAATATTCATAACATCCAGCATGCCTGATAAACGTTAAATAACCTATTAAACTAATACAAAAACATCCAATAAGAAGCTGACAGAACATAGCTGCGTCAAGCCGTCACTGTCATCGCACATTGTATGCAAATGCTTATGAAGTTTAACTTATTAATTGTAGTTGCTAGCGTATGAATAATGATGTACACGGGTTACAGACAAAGCGAGTAAACCACGGAGTAAACGTAAGTTATGAATGTTTATATCTGTCAAAATTGTGAAGTTAAATAAATGACAGTGGAAGTGCAATTAGCATCGCTAGAGTGTTTATAGTCTGTGTAAGGAATGACGTAAAGGTACCAAATTTTAGATAGTGTGGGAGAAAATTTAATGTGCAAATGCAATTTAGAATAAAGTGTTAAAAATTATAGTTATTTTTTTTTGCATATTATAATGATGGTTTGTGGAAATGGTAAACCTGAGAAATAAACAAAAATTTTTAAAACAGGACGAACAATTTCTTTGTGTGTTTTTTTGCTTGTTTTTTGTTTAAAAAATTGTCACATTTTGTGAGATCCTTATTTTAAGCTTTATTATTTACCTTGTTTTTATTTGTTGAATAATTCAATATCTTAAGTTCGAAAGAAGCTCAGTTCAAATAACAAAAATATAAAAAGCTTATTTATGATATAGGCAATTCAACTCGTTTGAAGAACACGGCTACCGAGATAGAAAAATCTCTAATATATTACATATTATTAAATAAGTATCTCCGTTGAAGATGATAGTTTGATTATATTTAATAGCCCTATGATTTACTATACATACCATAATAATTGGATTAACAATTAAGTGTAATAATGTATCGTTTTATTTAAACGGTCTGTTGCTTAATAGTTATATAGTAAATTCGAATACTGGATTGTCGTTTTTGTGAGTTATCTTAATTTTACTAAGATTTATGCATTCAAGTTTTAATTATTATTTTTGATACATTTTGATTGATGGAATTGTTGAGGTAATAGGCTTCCAATTGGTACATAATTATTATGAAACTAGCGGTCCGCCCCGGCTTCGCCCGTGGTACATGTTTACGTTTTCTCTACATAAGAACCATCCTCGTACTTCAAGGAATATAATAAAAAAAGAATTATCGAAATCGGTTGAGCTGTTCTCGAGTTATGCGCTTACCAACACATTTTGCGATTCATTTTTATATATAAAGATTTTATATATAAGATAGTATCCTTAAAAATATTATGTAAGTTAGAACGTCTATAATTAATTTCAAAATGAAAGCTCTAGTTAATTGTATTCTTGTAATTGTAACCTATGTATTAATGTAAATTATCATACTACTATTATAATTGTGAATGTTTAAACTTTAAACTCAAACTCAAACATTGATTTATTCGATGAGACTTCTTTTAGAAGCACTTTTGAATCATCATTACCACATTTTACCGCCGTTTACTATTTACCACTTTTAAATCCGTTCTACTGAACCGATTAAAATAGTATTTCCAAACAGTTCCTAGATTATCATCTTTTAGACTTTCGTTGCGCATTAAAGCTCAGCCTCTTTCTTCTTTAATCTATTTATAAAGCCAATCTTCACTGGCATCAAGATAATTGTCGTTAAGTGCATAATCGCCTTTAAACGCCTAACTGTGCCTGATGGCGTCTGATTTAAAGCAAGTATCAAATTGTTTTCAGGCGTACCTAATTAGTACCTATCGCTTTTAATCCATTTAAATATCTTAGTTGAATTTGAAATATGTTTGCATATAGTAATATGGAAGGTAATGTGAACGTTTAATGTGTGTAGTTAAAATCCTTGTTAGATGCTTGAAGATAGGCTTCGTAACAAAGTATGCAAATGTTTAGGCTTGTTTTATGGTTCTGTTAATTGGCTGTTATGTGCGATTATGTTTTGTATATATTATAAGAAAAGTACAAATATTGTAAGGAATAGTGAAATGGATGTTATTCTTGTAATGTTTTCTAGATTGAAATGATAACAAGTACCATTTATTTATTGTTTATTAATTTAGTATTTTCTAGTGTTTGATTTTACGCGAGTATTATACATTTAGAAATTAAAGGCTAACGGATTTTAAACGCGATTTATTCATTATACCTATATGTATAATTTTCCCGACGTTTCGAACACTTTACAGCGAGCGAGGTCACAGGAGACTGAATAGTATATATATAATTAATAAATCGCGTTTAAAATCCGTTAAAAAGTCTTTAATTTCTAAATGTTTATTAATTTACTCTTTATTGTACAACAGTCTTATAATATAAAATAAACAACACCATGCAAAATGTACAAAATTTCACGTGTTTGAATGGAATTTCTTTAAAAATTTTAGTAAGTATATTTTTTAATATTTTAAACGTACTCAGTAGCCACAAAAATGTATTAACGTTTCAATTAAACTTATAAATATAAACCAGTTTCGCTTACCCATCAAAATCTGAATAAAACATTCAACTGTTTTCGTGATAATTCAATTAATCACTGAATCAAATGAATGGTACATATAGGATTAAATAGTTGACAATCATCTTGTATGTGGTCAATTCTTAGTGACCATGTCTTTGAATAAACTTGATGTATGGGAATTTTGAATTATCTGTGACCCTAAAGGTCGATAACGACAATGATGCTTCACGTATTATATTTTAATTTATTCGATTTATATTCTAAATTAAATTGATTTGTCTGGTTGTTTGTGTATTGAAATCTCTTGTAAGATGTAGAAAATAGTCGAATTATATATTATAATATTTTGCGAAAAACATAAAACATTTAAAACTTAACAATATTTATGAAAGGAAGCTTCCATTTCTTACAAAAGTAATTTTGAGTTGAGAATTATCGTTGAAATAAGGTTTTTGATATTCGACATTAAAACTATAAAGCTATATTACTCTCAAATATTATTTTAACACGTATCTTTTACACTCATTACTACCATAATTAAAAGTACATAAACTAATAAAATAATTATAACATTTTTTGAAGTATACTATTACGATATTAATCAAATAAATGAGGTTTAGTAGCCATTTCATTGTCTGACCAATGATGCAACATCTATCGATACTTGATTTATAGCTCATAAACCATTTTATCGATACAACACGTTTAATAGCCACCTCACTGTTTATGTTCGAGTATCAAAGACTTGCTTATTTTTCCTACTTCGGTTTAACTTTTCCGCAAGCTTTTGGTTTTTATATGCCTATTACTAAAAATAGTATCGGAATGTTGGTTGGTTTATGATTGCCGAAATGTTATAAATGTGATGCAAGCTTTAGTAATTAATTTATCTAATTTTAAACAAGTTTACACTTAAATAGATTACGGCTACAATTTTAATAAATATCAATATGCGATTTTACATTCTGCAACGTATTTAATATAACATTAAAATCTTCAATACATTTATTTTATTATAAAACTAGATTTCCGCGCGCGGCTTCGCCCGCGTTTTCAAAGGAAAACCCGCATAGTTCCCGTTCCCGTGGGATTTCCGGGATAAAACCTATCCTATGTGTTAATCCAAGTTACCCTCTATATGTTTGCTAAATTTCATTGTAATCGGTTCAGTAGTTTTTACGTGAAAGAGTAACAAACATCCATACATCCATACAAACTTTCGCCTTTATAATAGGTAGTACATATTATTAAGATTAAGATGTAGTTCCCTTCGTATTATAAAGATGATAACGAAATTATTATTTACCTAAAGCTTACCAAACTTTGAATAAATAATGAAACGGAGCTATAAATAGAGAATATACATTTTAAATAAACTAAATTCTATATACGCCATAGAGCTACAAAACACCTGTGTTACGCGTCCAGTTAAAAAAAGCTGTGAAAGAATATTGAGGATAGTCTAAATTTATTTACATAGCTCTTGAAATTAAATTTATTAAATGGAAACTCGAGTACGTATACTTGTTAAGTTGTTAGGTTAATGTTTATGCGTAATACTTAGAATAAGTACGTTTACATGCAAAACGCATAAAGGATTTGAAAAGGTTTATGACTGTTTAGAATTATTATAAATTAAGTTTTAGATTGAACACAATTATTTGCATGATTTGTTATATTTTATATACTCGATACATCTAAAAAGTTTAATCACACAGTTATTGTATCATTATGTAGTTTCAATAACAATTAATGAAAACATATCGTACCAAATGAACATCTTTTCTGACGTTACATGAATGCCTATTGCCTACTTAGTAATTGTTAAACGATGATCAAATTAATAAGTCGAAGTGGAGACAACCAACCAGTTTGAATAGAAAACAATAGCTAATCCGAACCGGACACCTTACGTAATGCAAGTTAGATGTTGCGGTTATTCATCCAACCTCATCCACTATATTACGAACGTTGCACTTTAGAGAGAGACGAACTATGGACGTACACCCATCCCGCTCGCACAGCGGCCGGTCGCTGCACGTGCGCCTTGACAAAACGGGTTTCGTCTGCGGACGAAGATTTTAATAATTTCTGTTCCTTATAACCTCTTTGGATATCCTGGTCGCCTGGTACTCATATCATCGATCTCATTGATAACAAATTGCTCGTCCTTTGTTCTGTCGCTTCGAATCTCGATACTTGTACGTTGTTAATGTCCCATTTATTTCTGTGATTCTGCTTATATTTTTTGTCCTTTTCTGTTTCTTTTTTTTTTTTTTTGCTTACCCAGTTCACGTTTCTGCCGTTGCATCTTAGTTGTAGAAAAAAGTGGGGTAGTTGTTAAATTAATTAGGGATTTTGTATGTCAATTCGTGACTTCGTTAGTTCTGTTTGTTGAGTGCAGTGTCAGAATTTAATTAATTTAAAGATTATAAAAAAAAACACAAACATCATACGAATCCTGTTTAATATTATTCAAATGCTTTAAACATTTCTCAGGAATATTTTTATAACATCACCTGTAATTTGTAAATTTCACATTTCAATCAATTACATAATTTATATTTTTTCTATCCCCAGATCGCCCTTTCTCCGAGTCTGACATCGAGCGTCCATCACAAGCGCCTCCATTCTGCCGTTTATCTGCATCATCACCACCTTTAACCTTTCCACTGGACATGGACCTTGACGACGACGTGTTTGTCAGCCCTAGAACAGACAACGGGAACGATCCTTTCTCAACTACGAACATAGAAATATTCAGATATGGCAGCCCTAGGACACCAGCGGGAGTACTATTGAGTCCTAGACGGGATTCTTCCTTCAGTTTTCTGACGAGCGAGAAGCATTGGCGGGATAAGGGCGGGACAGACGTGGCTGATGGAATTATGGACACTGATGTGGTGAGTCTTGTATGTTTATGTACTCCTGGTAGATTGGTACTAATTTTGTAGGCCGAATGTAAATTATATTTTTAATTTATTATATTATGTATAACCTATGTGTGCCTATGTTACAAAAACGGCTAATTTGACATAGATATAAATAAGTCTAGATTTGAAATACTTATTAGGGTGCTACGGCCTACGGTGCAACTTTTTAAAATCGTACTTGAAATAATTAACCAAAATAAGATCAAAATATGTGAAATTGCCTATAGGGACTGTCCTTTATCTTAATATCATATAGGTATGAAACACAGTATCAGTATTCAGTACTCTGATCGATGGTATAGCTTCATTTGAACTTACTGACTCACTACTTTAATTCAGTTTTTCTTGTGAAAAAAGATAATGGCTTTTTTACCAGAAAATAATAAATTAACGATTGCGCGCAATTCACGTTAATTCCCGGTACCGTCTCCTATAAACATTTTGATTCCCTATTTCACCCATTTTGAATATTTTTTCCTAACAAGACGTACTCTCTAATATATAGAAATAAAACATACGTAACAAACATACAGGCAAATTATTATCATGTATAATATTAAATGTGTAAGTAGATGGTATTATTGCAAATCCACTAGGTCAATTAGTTATTTATCATTTAAGTTCAATTAAATAATGTCAGCTGTTTGAGATAAAGAAATAATAATGCGTGAAGGTAGGCTATAATAATTAGTTTTCATTATGTGTTACTAAATTGTCACTCATTAAGGGCTCTGTTTAAATCAATAGATGTAACATTTGCTAGAACCAAAGTTCTCAGCTCATAATAGATATTAAGTATATGAAATGCGTACGGAATTGCGAATATAAATAAAAATGAGATCAATCTATCACGAATCTCGAATAATTATTTACGCACTAACATACGTGCAAATTGTCAACATTTTAAATATATCCAATGTTATTTTTTATACCGCACGTGCGGGCCTTTGTTAGCGCGCATATGATTCATACCTATGTGTCGATGAACCTGTATATTATGTGCTAACTTTGTATCTTATGGCTGTATCAGTTAAAAATATACGCAAATATTATGAGTTACGAGTTACGACCCATAAATATAGTGTTTTGGCCTAAAAAGCAATTAACATCTCCGAATAAAGTGTGAAACAACACTTTTACTTTTCATATGCATGTTTAATGTACCATTAACGAGTGTATCTGCTGTGATTAACATGTGCTAGTTTCAATTTTGAACCTACAAATACGGTTTTTCTGATAAAAGATTTTACTTTTTCAGAAAAACCGTAAAAAAAAGGTTTTACTTTTGATAAAAGATTCACGATTCACAATCCCAATAGCGATTTAAAGTAAATTTTAGTAATACTATGCGCCTAGTGCAAATGCAGAGCAACAGAATTCCTATCGTAAAGATTGCTTTTCCTAACAGTCAGGCGTAAGAAAACAAATATGTCTAAGCAGTAAGCACAAAATATAAGGGTGCAATTATATTGTTAATGTAACAATACAATAAAATAAAAAGCGCTGACTGAAGCGGAAATTAAATCTTTTCCAATACGCACAGTTTTACGTTCAAATAAACTTTACTACGAGTGTTTTCTTTATTGATGAGATTATACTATGGAATGGGTTTTTTTTTTATTTTAACCACTTCCCTAAAATATACGTTTATATCGGTATAATTTACGTATTAGAATGTTAACAATAAAATAAAGTAAAGACAATATTGTGTTAAACTGTTTGCTAACTATTAACACGAGGAAGTGTAAGTAGACCTACTCAATTATCGCTGTCACTTAGCATTCGCTTTGCACTCGTAATAAGAAAATTTATTCACACGCAGATGTACGCATTTTGGCGCGTCGCCAACTTCTGTTTACTTTTAATGCTGCAACTGGAAATCTGTGTCACTTTTACAAAAAGGTTTAAACTATTTTTAGTTGTGATGCAATCCAATTTATTACACATAGTTAAAGGATGCGCTCTACATTTATATTTTTAAGTAATTTTCTTGGTGTCGAGATTTCATGTTTCCTTTTTTTACATGACTGTTGATTCATGTAAACAAATCATTTTTAAAGGAATCACAATCCATTCTTTTTCAATAGATAATATTATAAATTATTTTTTCATTCATTCGGTTGATAGTTGACTATAGAAGATAAATACCTACGTCAGTACAATTTCATTTAAAACCGAAATTAACGATAATATAGATAAATAACCTAGAAAAGCAAAAAAAGCGCTTCCATACTTACATATCCATTGACTTTGAAGAGTGATCTTCGGTTTACGCTGGAAATAAATTTATTTTAGTATTTAGTAGGAAATTAATTGCGCCACAAAACATAGCAGGGGATGAAGATGGATTTACGCCTTATTGGATGGATTTCATTGTAGGTGCTTAGGATTTGAATGACTCATTTCCGTTAAGGTAATAAAATATAAGGGCCGGTGTAAATTCTTTAGCGAATTATTTGTTTTCTTTTGGTTGTTCCAGAAAATTCTGTTTAATGTTCTGGAAAGTCACACTTATAATTTTGTCTTTAAATTATTGCGACAGTAAACTGCTTTATACAGTTTCTTTAATTTATTCACAATGTTTCAAATAATAAAAATTCCACAATTATATAAGTGCTATTTATTTTAATGGCGATTAAAAGTGACAAGCTATACCTATAAAAACTTATGAACGTACTATTAATTATTTTGCGTTACACAATTAATGACATTTTAATCATTACAACAATACATTGTTAAGAATCACAACAATCGCAAATCTAAAAGAAATTCCCGAACGAGAAAGCAACTAGAACAAAACTAAAAAACCAAAAGTAAACAATAGATCTATTTCAGTTAAGAACTACTACAATTTCATTTAGGACAAGGGAACAACGGGTAATTATTGCATCAACGAATCTATTTTTAGGCCACTCGCTGGGAGAGACTGGGATATTTATGATTAGAATCAAACGCAGTTTCTATTGCGAAATGTTATTGTGGAGCTAGTAACTAAATCTAGTTACAGTATAAGTTAGATATGAAATTTCGGCCTTGGTAGCTTAGTAGGTTATAACTTGCGCAGGCATCAAGGCGAAAGGTTATAGTTTATTTAGGTTATAGGTCAACACTATTCCACTAGAAAGGGATTAGGACAAAGGCTAAATATTTGAAGAATGAAAATTTTGTAATTAGAGTATTTTCTGTTATAATTTTCATAGGTATGTGCGTAGTAACATAATTATTAAGAATGTTCTAAAAAGAAATTACCTACAATGTAATCCACTATATTCCTAAAAAAAATAAGGTAGAGAGCACACTCGTAGACATTACATTTATTTAAAATTAACATATAAGTATTTTAAACATCCGTAAAAGCACATAATAAATTTAAATCCGAAATAAATCTACCGTATCCGAGGACACTCTCAAATATTAAATGCGCAGAAAATCTGGAGTGCGGTTTAGATTACTTTTCAGTTTTGTCAACCGTCAAAATGTATTTTCGTATTTTCAAGCATCACTAGAGGGTTGGTTTCTTTTTGTTAAGCGTGTCCTTTTTTCCCGCCCTATTCCTTATTCCGGGTTGTTAATATTCATAAGTAAATTGCTGGGATGATCTGTTATGGATGCTGCATTATAATGCCTTTTACGTGGATTACTTGAGCACAATGTAAAAGTAATTTGAGTCGAGTTTTAAGCTAAGGTTTGAGTTCGTTTCTTTTGTGATGTCCTGCTATTACTTGGTAAGTAGCGTATATTCATGTGAAAAAATTCGTTCTGTTAATTGATAGGTAAGATATAAATTTGCAAATATAGGGATAGATTGACTATATTAGAAAGGAGAATAAAAATGTGCAGTTTAGTAATTAGCAATCCGATATGATAAAATAAAACCTTTCCTTTTAAAACCACTCCTAAATTAGTACCTATACAAATTAAAAATTTAATTATTTGTTAAACTTACACAGTAAGTTATTACTTATATTTATTTTAATATTACAAATATGAAATAAACGCACTTTATTAGTTTAAAATAAATAAACTACTATTTATTCTTATAAGCAAAAGAACTAGCATATTAATTATTGTTTGAATCGAATGAAATCAGCGTGTTGAACAGAAATTCACACAGTATTTTTGATAAAGATATTTTCCTCGGAATCATTGAAACTACTCATAAAGAAGAATTTCTATCAAGAATCAATTTACGAAAGTACCAAGGTAGAAGGTAGTACAATACCTAGTTAATTCAATGGATCCATTAACATCTTGTAAAGATATTATCAAGGTATTACGATATTCATAAAAAGTATCACAAAACACATCATTGACAAGACGTAAATGTAAAATCCGAAGTGCTCAAACACATCTATAATATCAAATTCAAAGCCATACCTCGCTCATTTAAATATTCCTTCTCACCCCAACCTGGGGTCCTAAGATACTGTAAAAAGAAAATGTCATCCCATTGTAGATGCCCACTTGTAGCGACGGAGCAATCACCCGAGACGTTGGGAAAAAGGAGCTAGAATCAGAAAAAAGGACAAAAATTATAATGCAAAAAGTAAAATATAGGAGGGAGCTTGGTAAATGGAAATCGCGGGCTGGATATGCGACGGATAATGAAGTGGGCCTCGTTACGGCATACCACCGGTATTTTAACGTGTATCAAACAAAAGCTAGAAAAATTTGGAAGTGCACAACGGTATGCTTGCTAGACCAGAAGTGTTAGGGTTGGTGACACGGTACGATAATTTTTTTTACTCCAACTTTAACATTTATTCATTCAATTTAACTTCTTCTAGAAGCACTTTTGAATTGTCGTAACATAGTTTTACCAATAATCATTTTATTTTCATCATAATCGAATTTGATAACACTCGATAGAGCAAATTTGCGAAGCAATCGATAGTTGGTAGAGACGAAGAACAGAGAAACGATAGTTTTTTAGTAAATAGGTAGTCAAGTACATTCTATTTTCTACTCGTTTGTTTGTTGTTTTAATAATAATGTTCAAAGTAATGTACGATTCTGACCTAGTGGCAAACTGTCTAATTAGCTCCAATTTGACCAATTAACCATATACACTCATAATGAACTCAGCAGCGTAAATACGAATCCAGAATATAACAAAATTATTTATCAGCATTACATATCTACAATCTACAAATTATCATCAACTGATAATTCTTAGTCTAGGTATATTTCCAAAATGCGTGTTATGACTTGTTTTACAGGATTTATAAACAAATACGTACCCTTTGGCAAGTTATATGTAAACAATAAACATCGTATCATCAAGTTTATAAAATGACCTATCTACTATAAATTACCAAATGCAATTTTTAGCCTTATTCATTTTATTTTATATACCCATTACAATACTATTTTGCTGAAACGACAAAAAGTTTTGACCTCACGTCACACTGAATAGAAAATAAATGACGAAACGACACTTAGAATCTTCATATTTTTTCCATCAAATAAAATATCATCTTGACTCAAATGATCGACATCACTTACTACGATTAAAATTGTACATAACCAGCGCTTATACGGTATACCCCAAATGTTGGTATGTCTGATTTGGCGTCGTAATAAAAGGATAAAAAGTATATCAGCACAAAGCACTCTGCATTCGATGTTAAAGGTTGTAGAGGAAGCCAAGCGAGAGGTTTTTGTGGGAAAACTCGAGGAAAACGGATCGAAAATAGAGTAGAAAAAATCGAGACATCTCTAGATGCGACGGTCTCAAGTCTCGAACCTTGAAGTTTTGTGTGGATGCTTTTACACTGGTGCGGTGGAAATGATCTTGAAATGGAATTAAATTCAGAGGTTTTTTGTGTATTTTATTTATTTGTTTAGTATTATGTTTCAGATCCTCTAAACCACGTTAGAATAGGAATATTTTCTATTCTTTAGGTATTTTAATTTCTTCGATTTTGTACATAGCAGAACGAAACTGTACTAAAATAATTTTCTTTAGTTCAATAATAATATTTAAAATATATAAAAGGAAGCAATTGTTTTCAATAATTTAGAATAAGTTTCATTATTAAAATTTCCGTAAAATTAAAAATTAAGAAAGTTTAACTGACCATCGTTACACCATGTTACACGTTACACACAATACAGTACAATACAGTTACACATCGGTGTAACAGAGTCCCGAAGCTTTGTTTCACGTCGCCCGCCGTATCGTATCATTAACTCGAAGTGGATGAGGTTTTTTGACTTTTTAACGTTAATTCTTTTTTTATTTATGAAAAACGGGTGTCACTGCATCTTTGAGATTTTGAGAGGCGTCGCGCGAACGCTCAATATCGCTGATGGTATTAATTTAGAAAGATTTTTTAATACCTCAAGTATGTTTTGACGCCAATTTTTTTCCTGTTTTTCAAGACCTTTGTTCGCGAACAGAATTCGTTATTCAGTTATGAATTATTTCTATTGTAATTTGTTCTTGTCCTTGTTACTAATAATTATTGGTCTTGTCATTTGAAAGTAAAAATTAGCTATGTTTCCATTACGATAACATTTTTTTTGTATGTTATCTTTTTCAAAACTGTCGTCGAAAACGAAACCGAAAACTATCAAAATCCAGATTGATTTTAAACATTGCTAACATTCCTTTAATTTCTACAGATTAAATAAGACTATGTTTACTTTTTCTTTAACATGAATAAAAAATATGGTTTGTGTCCATTTGGAGAAATGAATGTATAGTATAATACTATACATATAATGTGACTATATGAGACTCTCTCTGTCATGGGAATGACCACATACAATAGAAACTCGATCGTTATGGTACACCGGAGCATATGAAATTTCTAACCGAGCATTGTAATTTAATGTTTTTGAGACGATTTCTTGCAATTAATTTAACGTTTTCGTGTTGAAAATGTGTGCACTGTGTGGGTGGTAATTTATTTTGGATTTTGACTGAATATTAGTAATTAGAAGAACTTTTTATCGGGATTAATGAATTATAGTAATACATGGGTTAACAAAGTTTTAGTAGGCTCTTGTTGTGGTCTTATGTTTTTTGTTTTAATTTAATATACTTAATATAACTTGTAAAAGATGTTATACAAATGTGTGCATCAATTTTATTTTAAACTCCGTCTATTAGTTGCTGAGATTAGCGCAACTAAACAAACAAACGATCATTTCAGCTTAAATTATTAGTATAGATACAATATAATATTAAATTCCTGCTCTACATCTGTATATCTTGTAAGAAATCAAATCCAAGACTTCTCTCAAGAAAATTCACGACACATTACCAGGGGGAGTTTTAATTTCAAATATGCATGAATTACAGGAAAGAAGTAATCCAATAAAACATTTTGACAAAAGAATCTCCTCCTATTTCATTATGATACGTATCTGTATGTTTGCGAAATACATTCATTTCTTATTAAATATTACTTTGTAATTGTATTTGGAATTTATGTTTCCTTTGATGGGATTATTAAAATCAAATACTTATCGGGATATTATTAAATGCAATATTGTTGATTAAAAATGTATGATTGGGTGGTATCATAATATTATAATATCTAAGCATATAGAAAATTGTATTTAAGATCTCTATATAGAGGTAGAGGTACATAATATTATGTATATAAAAATCTCGTTACTTATACAAAAAAGATTATGAATATTGAAATAATGAACATTCAAATAAAAAACTTAAATTGTAGAGTAGTTTTTTCTTCACAAACATGTGTTGTAACTGATTTCAATACTCCATGTGGTTACTTACTCTATGCAAACATTTTATTATCTTATACATTTTACAATAAAACGTAGGCAGATTACGAGCGCACTTCTTTATTCGCATATAAACCGTTTAAAGCTCAGACTGCGTAAAATATTTTCATAACAAATGTGTTACCTTATGTTTATCTATACATATAATAAAATCGTAGGAAAGTCAAAACTGTACATTGAATATTTTTTTAAAAGAATACATAATCCATGATCTATAATCGATATAGAAGCCAAAAATATAGTTTTTAGAATTTTTGTCTGTTTGTCTGTTTGTCTGTTTGTCTGTTTGTCTGTATGTTTGTCCGAGCTAATCTCGAAAAGTACTGCATAGATTGACTTCAAATTTTGCATGAATATTACTAACAGGTCGTGTGAGGTTTTTTTAAACATATTATCATGCTATCACCTCCGGGGGAGGAGCTGTGAACCTTTACTTTTCTTACGTATTCCGTGAACTACGACAGCGTACAATCTAAAGACTCATGTTTAAATGTTGTTTTTGAGTAAGCCATGCTATTATCTAGCTTTACACTATAAAAACTACGTCATTTACGTTATTTGGGCAGAGAAACTGTTTAATGAATCTTAGTACTATAAAGACAAATTTGATTCAGCGCCATCTATGAGATTTCGTAAAAATCAAATCAATTTACATGTTAACACTACTGAACACAATGTTAAAAATTAATAATTTAAATATAATTATGTTATTTATTTATTTAACTCTTTAACCCATAATAAATCTTCCCTTCCCTATAAGGTGCGCTTATATAATTCGTGTGAATATACTACATTTTTAAAAGTGAGGGTAGATGTATATTATTTTAAGTCAAACTAGACACCATTACAGTTAATCTAATATTGATTGTGTTCATTGGTTACATTTTTAAAAATCTTCGTGTTTTAATAATTCGATCACGAGGCGGGACTCTAATACAAAAAGGTTAGTTCGTTGATAATTATTATTCCTTCATCATTTACATGTTGTTAGTAAAAATATACTTTGACTGTTAATACTTTTGTTCAGTATTTATCTGTATGATTATTGCTTGGTAATTAATATATTTTCATGTCGTATACCTAATTATAAACATAAGTGTGATGTGAAACTAGCTGGATTTATTTTTACACACTCACAGTCTTATATTTTGTGTTAATGTTAAAATAGTATTAATAGTGTAAATCATAATATTTTTTCAAAGTTAAAAATATTTCCTTTTTTCTGATGGTGTTGCCATCGAATTAAACCGCGCTGTCGTTTCGTTCACAAAAAGTCATGTTATTAGGACCGAATATGTAGCCGCCTCAACTTACGGAAACGAGAGTAACCTGCGTTGTCTGTTAGTTATTATATAGTCGAATTTAACGTTACATGGAAATTGGAATCTAAATATATGTATACCTACTTATATTAAATCTGTAGAGGTCAATTCTGCACATGAAATATATTTCCTAAATAACTATCACGAGGTGATTAGAGATCGACATCGACGTCAAAAATGTTTGTCCGTCTGTCTGTCTGTATAACCGTTATAGAAACAAAAACTACTCGACGGATTTAAACGAAACTTGGTACAATTATTTTTCATATTCGTGAGCAGAGCAGCAACTCCATTTTTAAGCTTTCGTCGCGTGTGCGTTCTTAATGCGTGTATCTTAATGGTTAAAGCTACACAGAAATCAAGTATGAAAGAAATGTTCTCCATATTATATAAAAAATATCTCCCGACATCATAAATGTCTATCTTTTATGGTTGAGCTTAGGAGTTCAAAGCTTTCTGATTATATTTGTCTACTAGCTGTCCCCGCGACTTCGTTCGCGTGGAATAGTGACTATGGGACCTATGACCATGGGCTCAGGGTGGGGCAACAATAAAAAATCATTTTTATTTTCATGCTCCCACTCCCGCGCCCACTCGCACTCCCACGCCATATGCCACGTTCAGTCCCAATCCCACGCCCACGCCCACTCCCCTTCACAATTAGTACCTACCAGATCAAAGCCAGGGTAAGCGCCCCACCCAGCCCCACCGTGGCTACGCCCATGCTGAATTACTACTTAACATACAATTATTGAGTAAATACGTACAACCATACTGTACTGTTGTACTACCATAAATAATTAAAAGAATTGTTATTAAAATTTCTTACTAAACTGAGCTAAAAAACTTACGTACCAAATTATTAAAGAAAATCAAGAAATGAAATGCCTAACCTATACCAAATAGTTACTACATATTGTAATTAAAAATTATGATTAGTATATAATATCGAAAATCAAAAAAGAAATGCCTAACTAATTCTACGTAAAATTTCTTTTAAATTATGTCATATTATTTTTTAGGAACCAGGGGGGGGAGAGGAGCAAATTCTATTTCCTTCCTTTCTTAAACGGATGTTTTTAATAATCTATGGTGTAGCCAGTAGCCACTGATCAGCTTAATCGATACTCAGTTTTTATCAAATCCAGAAACAAATCCAAATTAGATCTTTCCTGTCTCACGCACGTAACTAAAGGCTGAAGAGAGAGAGAGCACGTAACTAAACCGTTTAGACGAAGAAAAGTGTATAGAAAAAGGAATAAATAATTTCATAAACTTCCCGACGATTTTTAAAAATAAATTATAACTTTCATTTTTTTCATTCCCACTTTTACCCCTATGTAGGTATAATAAGTGGATGAACCAATTTTGATACACTTTATCTAAGAACCAGCGTCGGAAAATATTCTGCCTAACAAAAAAAACCGCATCTAATTCGGTTTACCTGTTAGCCAGCTACGGTGCCATAGACAGACACACACACACACACAGAAATACATAGCGGTCAAACACATAACACCAGTCTTTTTGCGTCGGGGGTTAAAAATATAATACGACATAATTTAAAGGACATTTTATGTGGAAAATTTACCTATACACCAGGGTAGATAATTTTTGAAACAAAAAAAAATCGCAGTAGGATGAAACCCATTAGAAAAGGATATGATAAAAATGTAAGGAAAAATAAATTACGGTCAATCGGAGTTCGGGAAGTGGGAGGGGGGGAGCTTTTAAGAGAAAAAAATGGTTTCTCTCGATTTCTCGATAATAATAACACCTGCTAATTTTTTTCTACATATTTTAATTGTACAGACATCACTTTTCCACAATTTTATTATATGTATTGATGATGATGGTTGAGATTATAACACTCTTAGTCCGTTTTAATTTTTATTCACCCGCATCAGTGCCACCTAAAAAATCTTTATATATCGAAATTCGAGCAAAGTTAAGAAAATGAGAAATAAGAGTTCTCAAGGATCGTTAGAGATAAGAGGCTTACTATTGACCGAAAACAACATGTGTTATGCCGAACCTGAAACCGCTTCACAACGAGAATTGCGGCTCACAGCTGACCGCGAACGGCATGTACTATCCTGTGAGACCGAAACCTTCACTGAGGGTATATATAACGTCTCACAGCTGATCGCAAATGGCATATTGTACTATCCCGTGAGACCGAAACCCTCACTGAGAGGGAATTACGTCTCACAGCTGATCACGATCGTCATATTTTATCTCGAGAATTCTGAAACTTTTACTCAATATGAAGACCGTTTGACAAATAATAGGGTGCACCATAATATTATTCGATCTCTCGAAGATGAACATGAGCATAAGCAATGACTAGAGTAGGGACGCGAATATTACCATTATTTGAGACAAGAACGATTTATAAGTTTGTTTAATGAAAGATTAAGAATTGAAACTATTGGTCTCTTTAAACGGACGAATAGCGAGAGGCCCGTCTTATTGCAAACAGATTTCGACATAGTCTTAATGACTTAGAGGTAAACATAGAAGATCAATCTACAAATTCGGTGGTGTGGTCCGACAAAATAATATAAAAGTGGGTTTGCTTATAACCTCACAATTGATTACAGATCATCTTCTGTATAGGCGATATTAACGTAGTATGTTCTTTTTGTAATGCTTTAAAGTGGAGTAAGGAGTCGGCTTTCGTTTGAAGATACGCCGGAACCTTTGAAATCACTACTTTTAAGTTTTAGAGGAACATGTGCAATCTAAACAGTTCTTAGACAATATTAGCTCTTATAGTATTGCGTTTTAAATGATCCTTTGGTGCTCAACAATTATTAGATGCTCCTTTCATTCTTACTTTTAAGATACAAGGTCAAGTTTATCATTTGATAGGATCCCTTTTGCCTGAAGGCCAACCTAAGTTTCTTTAAATATATTTTGTATTCGACTACGACGAATAATCGAATACAAGAAATCAATATTTCTCGAATTTAAAACTGAACTCATTTCACAATTTTAGAACATGTTAATTCATCAGGTTAATCCGTATATATGCGTTTTAAATCGACATTAGAAGCTTTTCCTCAAGATGGTGATATTAATATAAAATTGGTATAAATGCCGATAGACGGAAGTCTATCAGCACTCAGGAATTCCCTGAGCGTGTTATAACGCCCAGGCCGCAGTATTACAATTTTTCCTACAGTAGGGCGACGAATGTATTTTCGCATAGCAACGGAGGGGAACTCGTGGGGGGTAAAGTGACGCGGGCCACGTACCACAAACATGTTTAGTTTGTGGTACCGAGCGCGAAAGAAAGTCATCGTGTTTTTAGTAAAGTTACTAAGTATGTAAACTAACGTTATTTATTACTTAGGTACATATTCTATAATGGTGCGCTCAAACTGTTAATCTACATTTAATTTAGATTATTATTTTAATTACTAAGAAATGTAGAATTTAAATCACATTCATTCATGTTTTCCTCAGATATTCGATGTCTATGATTTTCGATGATTTTAAGATTTTCTTATCAGAGTATTCAATTTTAATGTAGTTAAATTTTATAAGAGACAATTAAGAACATTCAAAAATAAAGTGTCACGTATTTTTTTTAAACGACGAATGACGAAAAACGACCGAATCGCGGACGAAGTCGCGGGCAACAGCTAGTTATCTATAAATCGTAACGTGTTACCATATCAACACATGTTGTAAAATTGTTATATGTTTGTTAATTGGCAACTGCCAACTTTATCTTTACTAATATTATAAGAGAAAAGGTTTGTATGTATGTATGTATGGTTTTCACGCATAAACTACTGGACCGATTTCAAAAATTCTTTCACAATTAGAAAGCTGCATCTTCACTGAGCAACATAGGCTATAAAACATGTCGGTACCACGGGCGAAGCCGGGGCGGACCGCTATGAAAATAATATTAGGATATTACTCATAAATTATTCGCCTTGGGCTAATAATTTTTGTTAAAGTTAATACATTCTTAGGATTATTTCCTTACAAGCCACAGGTGTTTAATGTAGGTACTTGGTAGTCCTGTCTCAGTAAAAAAAGAAGCTTTTTGTTAAATATTAATAATTAGGTATATTAAATATTATGTAGATTCAATTATTTTTAACACACAACAACATTTGGAAGAAATCATGAAATTTTAATAAATAGGCATTACATATATGGCTTTTACACACGAATATAAAACGCACCCCTGTAGTATTATTGTAATCTGAACAATAAAAAAAACATTAAATTTAAGACCAACGATTTTTTTATATCGGGAGATGGAAAACGCGTTTCATATCAGTTGTTAAAATAAGCGTTGGATTTAGTTATGTAGTCATTAAATTTAGACACGTTATGTCGTCGTATATGTCTATATAGAAATATTTGTTTTATTATTATTATATTATTGTTACATATTTAGGTGCACATTTAAGTAATTGTGATATTTATCTATTTTATAATTTTATAATCTATACTTAATTTTATAAAGCTGAAGAGTTTGTTTGTTTGTTTGTATGTTTGAACGCGTTAGTCTCAGGAACTACTGACGTCCGATTTGAAAAATTCTTTCGGAGTCAGATAGCCCATTTATCGACGAAGGCTATAAGGCTAGGTATATATCATCTCGTTAAGAGTTAAGACCAACAGGAGCGTAGCAATGCGGGTGAAACCGCGGGACACAGCTAGTGTAGTATAAAAATGATTATTTTATTTGTAGGGTAAGAAAAACTACCTTTCAGTATAATAATATTTCTTCTATATCTATGCAAAGTACATAATATTATAATTTTCCGAAGGATCGTTATATAATAATCCATACTAATATTATAAATGCGAAAGTAACTCTGTCTGTCTGTCTGTTACTCAATCACGCCTAAACTACTGAACCAATTTGCATGAAATTTGGTATGGAGATATTTTGATACCCGAGAAAGGACATAGGCTACCTTTTATTGCGAAATATGTACCACGGGCGAAGCCGGGGCGGACCACTAGTATTATATAAATTAAGAAAAGTGCAATTTGTTATATAATACATATTATTATATAACAAATTGCACTTGTCTTAATTTGACTAACACCTTTAATTATGCCCTGAAAGATTATGTATTTACCTACTAACTTTTTTCGATATCAAATATCGAAAGAAATTGCAGAATAAACAAAATATGCATCTATACCAACTGTACACTTGATTAAAATTCAAAACAAACAACACAATAAAAAAATAAATTAGATGCACACTCACCTTTCTACATTATTTCTCTTTTATATCACAGTAATTTGGGCTTATCTTTAAATGCCTAACAAAATCGAACGTTAAAAGAAAATGGCGGCGTTCGAATTTTAAAAAGCAAGATGTAAAAGGGCGCGTAAAATTTTTCAAGTAACTTTTTTATTGTTAAAAAGATGAGCGATTGTACACTTTGTTATAATTCAAGATAAGCGAAACATTTTATTTTTAATGCAATTCTTTGTTATACAATCGAATGGAATAAACTTTTATAAGGCGTTGTAAAAAGTGGGCATTGTTCAATTAAATCTGTTGTACTTATATAATATAGTATTATGTTATCTGTGGTAGTATATAGATAGGTACTTATTGTTTTTTATTGAAGTAAACTTTCGATCCATCTATTATTGGTTTTAATTTGACCAGGAATATTGAGATACTTACACAGAATAAGTTTTTTCATGTAGGTATGTTAATTGTTATTGTCATTTAGGATCAATCATGACTTACTATTTTATACTAGAAGATCTTTCCTAGATACGTAAAAAAAAAAAAATCCTATCTATATATTTTTTTTCATATCAAAACATGGCACAGGCACTATTATAGTGGGGTAAAATTATTAACGTGACAGGCAAATATATTCAAAATGGCGCATTTAACGTTCCTGTAAAATAAAAATAATTTTATAACACTATAAAATTAACGCAATGCATCTCTAATCTTGCATTATTTTATTATCCGTTCCTCATTAGTCACTTTAACAGTCAATAAATGTCGGTACATTAACAATGACGTCATAAACTTCCAGAAAATTCTTTTTTATGACTTATTAGACAGACGCGTGCGCATGTTAATTCGATCGTTTATGAAAAATCGAGTTATTTTACGATGTTCAGATAAAAGCTGGTTATTATCGAGTTTAGTGGTAATTGGACATTTTAATACTGAGAATAAAAATTATGGGGATTGTTAAAGGTAATGGTTTGATGTTTAGTGTATCTGATTTATTTCGCATTGTTTGTTTGGCTTTGATTTGAGATTTTTTCCTTGCGGTTTTTTTACAGGGTTTATGTAATGAAGAATGTTTATAGTTAACTAGCTGCTCCCCGCGGTTTCACCCCCGTGGCTCCACTCCTGTTGGTCGTAGCGTGATGATATATAGCCTATAGCCTTCCTCGATAAATGAGCTATCTAACACCGAATGACATATTCTGAAACTAAATTAGAAAAATGGAAGAAAATGTAAATATACATACTTCACACGTCTTGATACCAAGGAAACGATAACATAATAAAGATGAAGTTAACAGTAATTATGTACGTGGATTTATAGAAATCAGCTGAAAAACGTCAAACAATAATAGCATATTCAAAAAAGAAGTTATTTTATTGATCTGTGAATCCGAATGATGTTAAAACTGAATGTTGCCAGCTATAAAATAAGAGATTAGCCGAAATCCCTACGACTTGACCGTAAATAATATGTAGTATGAAATATTATGTTACGATATAAAAAAACGACCATACATGAAGCATTATTTCTTTACTTTAACGCCGATTTTAGTGAGCATTATAATATAATAGAAATAAAATCAACAACGTAACAATATATTTATGTTTCAACATAGGTAATGTGCAGTCCATACCATACTTATATACATATTTTGTGTAATTTCTGCGTCGATATCTATCTTCTCTCAATATATAAAAGTCTCTTTAGTTACCGTACTCCTCCGAAACGGCTGGACCGATTCTCATGAAATTTCTTGCGCCTATTGGCTGGATCTGAGAATTAGCCAACATCTAATATTCTCGAATCAGAACAACATTTGCCGGCACAACTATTACATGTATAAGTACAATCAACGATACATCTCAAATAAATAATAGACGTTTACATAAGCAAAGAGAACAATGTGTTTTTATGACAACGCGCTCAGCGCAGCCATTTTTTATAGTGATGTGACACGCGTCGATACCGCTCGATACATTTTACGATTGCATTTAATTTATTTGTTCGATCGTAAACGTCATGTGGAGCATCGATGCTCTCCGTTTGAAGATTATTATTTGTTACCCACGCGGTTTTTAACGATGCTATTACGAGATTGCGTCGTGACGATTCTGTGTGCCATAACTGTCCGTCTCACTTGACTTTGTTATGATATGAATTTATTTAAAAAACGGGCACTTCGTTTCTTTTTGTTTTTGCAGGACTCATGTTTATCTGGTTTATTTCAAACATGTGTATGATAACTCCCAATGAATAAAGAAAGGAATAAATAAATACAAACATGTCGACGTTGCATCCATCATGTAGTCCATGTTATGTACATACTTTTAATAAAAACCAACTCAAATAATCAGCTGCATAATATGATATAAGCACAGATAATGTATTACTATACAAGTATGCATTACATAAATAGTGATGTACATATGGTATACGAATAATATCGATAAAAATATCGCCACAATGTCCCACCACTATTCGCTCAAATGAAAAATTTTACAATTCCAAGACATACTTTGTCAATACCAATATTACCCCTAGTTATATATATATAAAGCGTTCTCGTTTTAACGATATCGATATAGAATTCATAGTTTCGGCAATAAAACCCAGAATGCTGGGATAAAATCTTCAAGTCGATAGATCTTTTTATCGTCAAATGAAACGTCAGAATTGTCTTCGTAACTACATTGTTAGCTTAATAATATTTAGTTTAGATTTAAAATTTTACTTGAATTAACGTTTAAAATAGTTTATCTCCGCTGCTAGTGATAATTTTTGTTTTAAAAATGTTTACACTATTGTTTTTACATGTGGTTTCCCTATCTATATTAGTCTTAAAATCGGAAGGATTTTGTTTCATAGAAAATGCCTAACACTCTTACCAAAAAGGATACAATTTGTCTATTCTCTCTACCTTTCTCAAGCAAAATACAAATTTTAAAAGAATCTTATCAATTCGCCTTAAATCAATTTTATTTCATAAATCTTAAATAACACAATTCTCTTTGATCACAGACTAAATATTAATATTCCAATATCAAATGCGCATAAGCAGACGATCATTGTGTTCACGGAAAAGTATTGCGAAATTAAATATAACTAATTTCACGACTCCTTTCATAAAACCTCTTTTCTTGAGCAAATAGCCTGCTCGATCGAATTCTGTTTTAGGGAGATTAGACTCTATGTATACCGAGTAGGATTCAAATTTGATTCAAATGAGCATTTGGGTATTGAGTGAAAATTATCCACCCCAATCCCTTTGAACCGATTTGTCGTGTGTCTATTGTAGGTTCAAAGGTATTTTTTTGCTTATTATTACGCTTGTTCGGTTCTTGCAAGCATTGTTTACCTGTAGGATACAAATGTGTATACGGTTGAGAAGGAATATTTGATTTCAATGTACTTATAGCATTGATTTTTATGGGACATGTGAAATTACTTCATGTATCAATGTGTATGTTATTTGTCATTTCAACACCATGTACTATATCCTAGGCTTTACTTAAATTAGTTTTAAACATCAGTACAAAAAAGTTATACTTGCTGAATTTCTTAACCAGCCCTAGTAGCGTTGAATGTATAGCCTTATCTATTTTATTTTATTATGTATATATTCACTCTTATACTTATCTATACGTATAAATTACTTCATTACATCTATTCCTTAACCCTTTATATTTAAATAACAAGTATGTACAAGTAAGTTTATATTATGTATTGACAATTTTATTTAAACACTTCAATATATTTATATTCTCCTATTTTTTTTTTTTAAATTTGAAATATTTATTTTATTAGCTTTTTATTTTACATTACAAAAGACCGTTCTGGTGCTCCAAGCGTTATAGCAAGTCGAGGGGACTACTGAAAACCGGCGCCTTTCCTCTAACACGGAGAGGCAAATGCTGAGTAGTCCACCTAATCACGAATACCGACTAATATTTGAATATATTTATTGTATTTTAAGGTTTAAAATTTATTAATGTGTATTGTTCTCAAAAGTGTATTTAGTTATAAGTGAAAAATTGTAATTAAGTATTTGTGATTAAATGTATTTTCTTTCTTTCTTTTCTTTCTTTCTAAATATATCGTTTTCACTATTATAATATTATCTTCATATTCAATTTTGAACAACTGCAGTCATTATTATACTCTGCTACCATTAATTTTTAGTTAACAGAGACCGATTTAATTCAGCAGTTATTTGTGCGTAGTACATGGTAAGGAAAAGAAAATATTTTATTACTGTTACCTGATGTTATTATAAAATATGCATAACAATCTTCAGAAAACAACAATCCTTTGAACTCGAAAGCGTACCATTTGCTGAGTAAACAAATATTTGGAAACGATACCTCCACTTTGAAACGATGTTTATCTACTTTGCCATATTTATTTATTGTATCATCAGAAACTATTTGATTTTATTACAGAGTTCAATACAAAACTCCAATCACAGTTTCTCAAATTTGCATTTTATCTGCTCCCTATTTGAATTCAAAATTGCATGCAACCTCCAGGGAAGGAATCTTGCCAACTTAATTTAGCTTTTTATTTACTCTCAAAGTATATGCAAATGTAGATGATTTCCCGCCTTTCTTGTTAAGATAATCAGGTGATATCTCTCCCTGTCTGTTACGTTTGTCCCTGTATATGTTTGTTTCATTTTTTCGGTATCAGAGAAAGTAATTTGTCGGGTGCGTTTTCAATTTAGAAACGAAATTAGGTATAATAAAATTATACAGTTCACCGCTAACGTTTCGATCTGAATGATATCTTTTAAGAGGATTTCTTTCTAATTTTATTTGTTGAGGGGAGCGTTTTACCTGTGATGTCATTAAATTTGGTTTTATGTGTGTCATGCCATTGTATCTTTACCATCTGTTAAAATTTGTATAGATAATCTATTCATAAGCTTCGTCTGTATGTTTATCGTGTTATCTGTTTTATGTTTACGTGCCTTCCATTTAATATACTTCTAGCACAGACTAATAATAATATACTACGTATCTTCTAGTTAAAATGTTGTTTTTTTTTTATAAAAAACACAAGGTAATAATGCTAAGGATGTCAATTTTACCGACGCAGACTCAATATTTCTCAAGTTCTCAACTACGTTTATCATCACAGTTATTAATTATCTTCACTAGAAACAAAATAAAGCTAAGAGATGCATTTCACATAATATCTGATGTTCTTGATTTATTTTACGACCAATTAGAAGACCTTTTGAAGTCTTTAAATGGAGATGCAAAAATCTAATCTGTGCCAAGAAGTTGAATAATAAATATAATGAAACCCTACAATTGCTACTAAATAAATAAACCTAAATCGCAATAAACTCCATCACCACCTACTTTTATGACTTAGAAGTGTACTTGATCTAGATAGCTAAAATAAACACTATATGCATTAGATTTTACTTCGTTAAAAGCGTTGTAACACTTGAATAGTTTTACTATTGCGAAATTATATTAGTCTTTACGATGTTATAGATGGACTTAAACATCACTACATAGTATAAAACAAAGTCGCTTTCTCTGACCCTATGTCCCTTTGTATGATTAAATCTTTAAAACTACGCAACGGATTTGGATGCGGTTTTTTTAAATAGATAGAGTGATTCAAGAGGAAGGTTTTAGTATATAATTTATTGGGTTTTAGACAAAGCGGGCGAAGCCGCGGGCGGTAAGCTAGTAACTGAATAAAAATAAGCTCAAGTCAGTATTACAGAAAATAAATTCCGTACAAATTATGAAACACATAAGAAATATTAATATTAAAACAAAAACACACTGAATATTAATGAGAAGATTACATGAATAAATGAAAAAATGTACGCCATGAAATGACAATCGCTTTTTTTTTCAAACACAGAAAAAAACATCTCTGTAAGTCGATTTCCAATTGAAAAACTGTATTTTTCATCAAATCTATGTATACAATTATTATAAAGTTGAAGAGTTTGTTTGTTTGTTTATTTGAACGCGCTAATCTCGGGAACTACTGGTCCGATTTGCAAAATTCTTCCGGTGTTATATAGCCCATTTATCTAGGAAGGCTATTGGCTATAATATTATATCATTTTTATTTTATTTTTTTATTAGGTAAATTTCATATTCCTATTACGAATTTCAATTGTGAATTCAAATGCCAATATCATTCCTATAGTTCATGTCTCCACTAAAAATCTAATCTCTACTATCACAGCACACGCGTAATTCGCAACCCCTTATAATAAAAACACCATTCGAATTATCCTAACAATAAAACCGACAAGTGTTTCACTCTCTTGAATTACTTTTAATATCGTTTGGTACGTTACGACATATCGTATCGTAATGTCGGATATGAAAATGGTAAAACTCTTTTTATTTTCTTCAATATTATTATTTTCTTAAATTATTATATTTATTTTCTTAAACATCCTAAAATAATGAAAACTAAAATAAATATGTGTATCCTACCCTACTAATATTATAAATGCGAATGTGTGTTTGTTACTCTGTCACGCAAATACTACTGAACCGATTACAATGAAATTTAGCACACATATAGAGGGTAACTTGGATTAACACATAGGATAAGTTATATCCCGGAAATCCCACGGGAACGGGAACTATGCTGGTTTTTCTTTGAAAACGCGGGCGAAGCCGCGGGCGGAAAGCTAGTACGACTTATTTATATTACGTGCTAGGCTACGTAAGAAGTTCCGGCAACTATGAGACATGCAAAGTAAATAAAATATCGTGTTCTTTTAAAAATTTAATTATTAAGGAATGCTCTTCACTATAATAAAGCTTTACATTCCATATGATGAATCATATAAATTTAAAAATTAAAACTAGAGCACAAATAGATGTGTTAATTACTAAGTCTATCACAAATTATTGGGGTAGAAATAACTTTTTATAACATTATACAAAATTCTTACAAACTGCACCATAACTTCCATAATATTTGTAAGGTAATGAAACAAGAGTGATTCATGCAACTTATTAGAGTCGTAATAAAATCGTATCGCATTCGTTCCGTCACTATAAAAGTACTCTACGACTCACGTACTAAACTTTATGAGGGCATTGTTTTATTAATATCTATAAAAAGTGCTTCCAAGTAAACCGTTTGAGTTTCAGTGTTTACAGACTCTAGATGCACTAAGTTTATTGGTCTCACTAACTTGTAAAATTTAATTATATTCGTGTTGTTTTGGTGCATTTGCCTGCATTTCTTTATTGCAATCATTAAGGAACTTTTGAGTTATGTTAATGAATATTTTAATGATGATGTAGAGCTATTATTTACAGTTATACTAATGAAGTTTATTTTTACTAGTCCACGTTAATATATTGTATTACTAGCTTTCCACCCGCGGCTTCGCCCGCTTTGTCTAAAACAATAAATTATATACTAAAACTGTGCTAAAACCTTCCTCTTGAATCACTCTATCTATTAAAAAAACCGCATCAAAATCCGTTGCGTATTTTTAAAGATTTAAGCATACATAGGGACATAGGGACAGAGAAAGCGACTTTGTTTTATACTATGTAGTGATTAATAGGAAGGCAATTGTCTGTCTTATTACTACGTTATAGCGTCTGAACCACTAAACATAAATTACTTCTACAACTACAACTATTATTAATTATTATGAATTAAAATTACTTCAAATCTACGATAGAATAATACCTCAAAAATAGAACAATATTAGCAATTGACAAAAGTCATGTAAACTTACTATATACATTAGGTATCAGGAACATTTTTACCAGCGAAGCCGTGAACAGAAATCTATTTTTGTGTAAAAATTTAAGTCTTTTACAATTTCGTTTTTTTTAACATATCATTTTATAATTTCAGACGGATGCCGCTCTACCGCAATGCACAGACGAAAAAGGATCTTCAGAAAGCTCAATATTCTCATCAATAATACCAGACAAGCTCTCCGGGTCCATTTGTACTGCTGTCCTCTTCATGCTTGGATGGAAACTATTGTCAAATAAACGGTGAACAAAATGCCATAAATTTGTATCTAATTTTTAAGTATACTCTCGTCTGTTATTATATATATCACATTTGTAGAGAGTCAATTAATCGGGACCTTGTATAGGTCCCGGAACAACCCCAAATTGTATCTTGTATGAATAAGTATTGAATATTATAATCACAGATTTAGAATGTTCTAGATATTTTGGAAGAGGACAGGTCAATTAGTAATTAATTTGGATTTTATGTTTTTAGAATAATAGTAGCTTACGTGTGCAATTAAATCTGATACTATAGTCTATAATATGAATGAACGATTCTTTAATACTTAATATTCACATCAAATCCAAGATAATATCAAATTCAATACATTCGTCATTAATCGTCTTCGTCAGACTTCATGTTAAAGTGAAAATATGATCATTTTGTAATCTAAGTCGAGCAGAGAAATTTCATGAATTCACTTTAAACCCAAAAATAAACGAATATTTAAATCTGTGATTATAATATAACATTGGCAGTTATTTGTATAGTGATATGCCCATGTAATTATGTAGAGATACTGTATAAATTGTTAATAAATCAAAACGTATATTCTCAGCTTAGTATTAAAGGTATTTAACGTAATTCTAAATTGACTATTTGTATATTGTTTGAAAAATTAGGTTGAATAATGTATTACTGATTGTAAAACGCACAATTTTAATGTTCTATACCTATATACAGAAATATTTAGTGAAAATTTAACTATTGCTTTGATGCTTACATTCCGCTTTTGATGTTGTCATAATTTTAAATAGCCCGAGAAAATTAAGCCGAAAATTGGATATTATCGGAAATAATTCGTGTAGTTTTGAAAATCGCTATAGTTGTTCTTGAAATATCCAGATCATATCGAAAGTCCTCAAGGGTAAAGGAAATTCTATGTAGAATATTTTCCTAGAAGTAACCGTGATGCTATTTGTAAAGGTTTTAGATTTATGAACAAAAAAGGGTCCTTTGGTCCTACACACTTAGCTCACCCCTCACCCTTGAGAACTTTCGATATGATCACCTGGACAAGTCAAGGAAAAACTGTAGCGATTTTCAAAACTACACGATTTATTTCCGCTAATTTTACTAATTTTCTTGGACTAATATAGCAAAAAAATATACGAAAATTAGACGAATTTATACGTTGTATTTCGATATAAGAGTTGAGCGTTGAATATCTGGATATATATTTCCCACAAATTGTTCCAAAGACACAGCCTAAAATTATCATCGATTGATCTCATTATATTATTTTTGTAATGAAAAGGTTTATTTTAGATAATTTAGGTAATGTAAGACGGTTCGTGCCAAGAACTTGCAGAGAAATAATATTTTATTATTCAATTAATTTTATTGTATTAAGGGCAGATTTTTCAATCGCTAGTTAAAACTTACCCATCCAATAAAGTATTACACGATAATATTAAAATGTCACCTGTGAACAGTCAAATACGGGCAATGAGAATACATTTTGAAATGGTAGTTTAATACGTTATTCGACGAATAAGTTTTAACCAAGGATTGAAAAATCAGCCCTTAATCGAAATATGAAACAGTTTAAGAGCATATTCAATTATATAATTATTAATTAATTTAAGATTAGTTTAAGTGGATTGAATCGAAATGATTCGTTACCGGATAGATGCTTTTATATTATTTTTGCTATTTGTAAATACTATTATTATTAGTATAACTTGTAATTAATTCTGTATGGAATTCGAGGCTTCATTTTTAATTTGAATTTGAATTCGACATTTTAACAAGGTCCTTTTTACTCAAATGTTTGCACTATTACATTGTTATGAAAAGAATAGTTGAAACATATTAAAGGTACGACAAAAACAAAGGCAGTAAAACAGTGACATTATTAGTTTAAATTTAACGTTAAAAAGTTTTCAATAACAAATTGAGTGACGATAATAATTATTAATGATAATTATTAAAAAAAGAGCAACATTTGGTGGCCTAAAGTTGTTTAAACGATTACACAGTTACGTGCAAAAACATAGAATATAAAATGTCTGTTCTGCAAATGTTTAATAAACAAAGAATGTAATGAACGAACAATTTATTTAAATGGTAATAAGCATTTTTGATTATTTAATTTTTAGCACTTATCTTATTGATAACAAAATAGCCATTTAAATTTAAAATGCCTCAATTTGTCACTATTTGAATTCCATTCAGGGATCATAATTTGGGAGCAAACCTTAGTTAAGTATAAAGTAATTTTTATTCCGTTTGTTTTAAAGACAAAACAATGAAGGATGTGTTCAATTGTGATATGTATTTATTTAAGGGAAAAGTTAAATAAAAAGTTTTCATAATGATCTCTTGAAAACTCTTATTTGCTGAACTGCTTCTCTATAGTGTATATAAAAGATAACAAGTATCAAACGTTACTACAGATTATATTTTCTTCTTAGGGGCGTCCATAAATTACTAGGTCCATAAAATATTATTAGGTGTTTTAGGGGGGGGGGTCGAGTTAAATCTCATCTAACCTTACGCTGGAAAGAGGGGATGGTCTCGGCAAATATCACATTTCAAAATTGAAAAAAAACACCTAACGTAATTTATGGACGCCCCCTTATTAAATAAACATTAAAATAAAGTCATTAAAGCGTTAAATATCTATATATTAGAACTTCAACAGTACTTTATAGATAATAATTATTAATTTGATCATCTTTTGTGTACACTAAAGAGAAGCCGAAAGAAAACTATGCATTTAAGAGTTTTGTAAATAAATTATAATTGGTATGCTTTTCGCTCTTTAATATTTATAGAGAAAAATTTCTAAATTTCCGTACTAACGCTTCACGTCTAAATGGAAGGAGGTGTGAGAATATTTCATTTGTAAAAGATTTGTAAAAATAATATCATCATCAGCTCATATACTATGTTCCCACTGCAGGGACATGAGCCTACTGTGATGGTGCCATAATTATCCTTGCTGGCCAAGTTAGGATTGGCACATGTCACTTATCGACGAAATCTGTTCACTAAAAGTTGATAAAATAAATAGTTAAAAGTGATAATTTAAGTGACTTTCATAAAGTATGTCAATTTAAAGTTTATTTAGGTAATAATTATTAATCGGTTGATAGAAAATACCTATTGCTTCCTAAAAAACAATTGCAATACGATAGTCTTAAACAACGTTTTTCTTATAATTATTGTAGGTACGTTGAAAAGTAAGTTTTATGAATACAGAAATATACTCAGACCTTCTTCCAACAATATTATAAAATGTGCTTTTGCTACCGTACGTATAGTTAATAATTAAGTGTATAAATTGATCTATAAGCAATATAATTGTAATAATTAGATATAAGGCATCTCACTACCAAGTCTTTCTTTATTTCTTCACTGTTTTTGTATGGAAAACATGTTTGTCTTTTTAGTTACATATTTTAATATTATATGTAAAATTTTCAGTCTAAACGATACGAATATATTTATAATTCCACTGAAAAAGCATTAAAAAAATGGAGCGTTTCTTTTTTTTACTCATAAACTTTTCGTCATTTTAGTTTAACGATGATTTAAGACATAGCTCTACTTTGTAAAAAGAGTCGCTACTCAGGCAAAAGCATGATAATGATGTGAATATTATAAATATCATAAAAATACAAATCCAAAAACTATGAAAGTCCTAATTTCAATGAACGACACAACATTTTTAATCTTTGGATTCAACCAAGTCCTGCTGTCTACATAACTGTTGCCCATTTTTTCAGAACACTATCTATATTTATAGTAATTCATTATTTCTAAATACTATTATCACGAAAGCCAAAAGAATTCTGATTCACTCCGTCTCATATATCGACTTGGATATTATAAACGATATGTATGTGTGTATATATATACAACTACTACTATATATTTTTACGATTTAGGCTATGTAATGGCCTATATATACTGCTGTTAATTTTAGTATTACATTATAATTATTTTAAGTGATTATAATTATTAAAGAAATTATTTTAATACAAACGTGTGATTCATAACTTAGTTTAATTGACGGCCTGTATATTTTAGAATAATTAATTTTAGTGAAAATATATTATAATTTAGTTTTAATGCTTTATTTCTTACCAACTATATGAACGCTAGATTTTTTTAAATGTTTATCAACTGCCGATTTATTTTCTGTTTTTGTATATTCTTTTTTTAAATAATATAATTTTATAAATACAATTTTGTTTTATTTGTTGACTCTACCTACTCAAGCTCAACTGAGTATTATGACTTTTTATAATAATGAAGTAATTTAACAATCATTGGTTGAAATCTAACTTTGACTGCCGTCACTGGCCACTATATAATAACCAAACAATTAAATACTTTAATATAGATAATAGGTATATAATATTATATAAGTACTAAATTTCAACAAATTGAGTAGAGAAAATGGTTGTAGATATCCTACAATTTTTCGGTTAGATAATATTATTATCATAAGATAAAATTTAGCTCTATGTTCAGATAGGCAAGAAGAAGTTGTCGTTTTATGAAATTTCATCTAAATTTGTCCAGTATTTCTCGCGTGAAAAAGTAACATACCGAGTACATACCCTGAAAAAGCACCTCATTGCAAAGCACACCACTTAACCAAGGAGGCAATAAACGAAAGCATATGGTGATAACATATTTTATTAGTGACTCTAAAAAGATAATTATGTTCAGAAGAGAGGCGAGTGCGTGTAATATTAATTAAAAAAAATTAAGACAGTTAATATTATGATTAACTGAAAAAATACGTTAATATTTAATATTATTACGGGATTTTTTTAAATGTATTAAATTAAACTCAAATACTACTAGAACGATGTCGTTAAACGGTTTTGAGCTTACAGACAGACATACAGAGTAACTTTCGCATACATAATATTTTTAGGGATTTGTAAGCTCTACCTAGTTTTTGTTGCCAAAATAAAATTGGATTCAATAAGGATTGTCAATTTTTTTTTTATTTTTCGAGAATTAGTGCACTATAATTTGAAGCGTGAGTGAAGTTTCTATATATTTAGTACTTATGTAAAATATCTTATTCTATATTTTCATACAAATATCTTATTTTTACGCCCAAGTTCTAACACCATTAGCATGAAGCCTTTCATCAAAACTTTAAACCATTTTCGAAGCCATTACATTGAATAAGTTTAGTGCACTCCATGTAACTTGATCGTGTTTGTAAGAATACCCACTAACTTAACGTGGTCACTTATTTGATGTATTTAACTTAAATCTAACTTGGTTGGTTTTATATCTACTGTGGAAGTTTTACGAGCACTTTTGAAACGTATAGGGCTATTAGGCGCCATGTTATTTTATTTTACCTTCTTGATACAGTGGTAAGCGGTTCGACTCCCGTCAAGTGACTAACAAAAACAACTTACAGAAAATCGAACATTGAAACAGATGTTTTATGTATCTGACTTATTATTCTTTTTTTTTGCAATTCATAATTATCAATGACAACAGGAAACTATTATTTATTATTAATATTAATTTACATATGGAGAACCAAATTAACTTGACCTCTTTTTAACGTTCAACAAAATTAACAAATACCGAGCCCCAAGCTACTCTTATTAACAAAATCACATTTCAATATTAATAAACATTAACGCGACGTTAATTTTAAATAAATTTATTTAAAATATGATTAATCGATAGACCATCAAATCCCCATCACGTCAGGAATATTGACATGCATACAATACTTGTGACGACTCAACGTAATATCTACAAATGGAAATTTTTGCATACAATATTGTTACGCGTGACGAAAAATACAATATATATTTGGTATTCAGATTTTTTGCCGCAAACTATTATTTGCATATAGAAGAGGTACTGTAATCGATCATCAACTAATTTCAATATTATCGCGTTGTTTACGCTGTATTTTTGAAGATTGATCGTTTGGTTTTCTCACGGATTTTTTAATTTCGGTTGCGTAATAATAAAATATCAAAAATTTTAATTTGGAACATATTATTAATGAGTGAGCAGTTTATTTTGTAATATTCGCTGAGTTTAAATATATTGTTATTATTTTTACATTACACCAAAAAATAACATTTCAGAGGATAGTTCAATTGCCGCATTTTAAGCTGCAAATTCCTTTTATTTCACATTTTTTCAAAATTTCCATTTTGAATTTACAATCAAGGATTTGATGTTTATCCATAAAACACGCCAAAAATATACACATTTCTCTCTCATTACGCATCATTATTTAACCAAACAGTACTAAACACACGCAACCGTATCAAACGCGTCTACAAAATCGCAAATAAAGAAATCTAAACATAACAGAAATCCTCTTTCCTCGCACCTATAAAGACGAAATAAAAAAAAACATACACACATCATAACCAAGCATAACCCACAATGCTTTTATTTGTTCGAATTATATCAGAACGGGTCCCTGTATGCAAAATTGGTACGAAATTGAAAAATAAATTTGCTACATATTGCTTTTTTGATTCGGTCGGTTATTCGGGTAGGGTTGAGGGATGCTATTCTGTAATCGTGCGATATATTTCGACTTAGTCAATGCATGGTATAAGTATTATACTGGTGATGATTAACATTTCAATTGTCTGCTTTACAATAAGCTCTACATCACCAATACCACAATTAATATTGTTTCCATTTCAATTTATAATTTCAGAATGATTATTATTAAAGAACTTCTTTAGCTGGTTTAAAATATGTATTATATACACCTTTGTGTTACACAAATAAAATTGTTGACTATTTTCTACTCATCCTAACCTATGTTTATTCAAACTACATATTAATAATTGATGTATCTCTGTACCAAATCATACAGATACATCATCTAATAAATTGCTTTGCGTGAAAGACTGTATACTATCTTAACCAATATTAACATTTATAAAATCCCTATTATTTCCCGAAAGTACAGAATAATATCACTCCAGAGAGGGTTGCGGTTATGTCATACACCGACGCGTCGTGTTACTTCATTAAAGCTGTATTACTCTGTATTACTGGGGATAACAATAGGCAATACTTTTTCTTGTTTCCGTCTGTTTGTGCGTTGGAATCCACTGATACTGTGGAATTAACGATACGGAATTGAAACGATTTTATGAGTATTTATTTGTTTATCTAATTTCATGTCATTAAAAAATAGATCTGAAAATATATTAAAAGTATCATCGTTCAATAAATTGTCATTGGGTTTATAAAATGCTAACATGTAACGTACATGGCTATATCTATTTATGTATGTTTCTAATTAGAAGCTTCATACACCACTCGCTTATAATAATAAGTGTAACTTATTTAGCGCCAACTGCCAAGGCCAAGGTGGACTGAAAATTGCAGATATATATCCAGTTATAGTATATCATCAAAATCCCCAATTCGTTTCATCACAAGAAAAAAAGGTGTATTTTAACTTAGGACAACTATGAAATACAGCAGAAACCATTACCATCATCTAATAATAGTATTCCTATTTCCTACAGTTTACACTTAGAACCTAGGTAACCTAGTACTAATTCGTCACACCACCGCGTCTGTATTGAAATTGCCGGAATCAATCATGACATGCGTGTTAGCCTAATGTCACTTAAACAGGCTGCCACTCCGCTGGAAGCCTTAATAATATTCGTGGTCATAGATTAAACACAACCTAGAAATGGCTTTGCTGGTTCTTAACTTTTATCGTAAACACTATATTATGTAGTCTTCTATTATTTATTAATACTCATACAAAAGATAATCTTACATCTGAACATCACAAGATATATATTTACAAATTGGTTCAGCTTCTTCTGTTCGTATAATCAAATTTGGGAAGAATTGTTTGTTACCTTTAAAATTAAAATCCACATTAAATGAATAATCCGTCCTAAATTTTTAAATGGTAAATAGAAAATATTAAATAATATATACAAACAGCTTTGCTCTCTAGTCTCTACCATAAAAAATGTATTGTATTGGTAGTAGGTACTTACCGATTGACTGCACTTTTTGTAGTTCTAAGCTTTTTCTTTTTTGAAGTTAGAAGTTAGTATAAATTTCTTTCAGTAAAATTTCAAGGTTGGGTTATGGCAATACCGTCCCATCATGGTGTAAGCTGACGATTTTGGTGTCTTTGTATCTTGCCAAAGAAGTTTCACTTCTGACACGTGTGCTCTGCACGCACGCCCTTTTTTACTTTGCTTCTTTCTTCGTAATTGAAATTCAAAATATTCATATACCGTGTCTGCATTTTATACGCGAGATGTAACCCATCCCTTGATTGAGGCAGAATAAGCGCTGGACATTCAATATCGATGCAAATGTCTGGAGGGTGCGTGCGTTCAGATATTATTACGATTAATTTATGTATACATGGATAATGACTATAGAATACCAGTTATGTTGTTTGTATAGCTGTATCTAGTGTTTTAATTTTTTCGTCTCCAAAGTTTTTGGGCAGATCACAATTATTGAGGCTACGTGTTTCGACGTGACCTTCTGTGATGATTTGTATGTTTGAACGATATTGTTGTGTTTATTAAATCAGGTATGTAATAGAGAAAAAGCCAATATTATATTAATTTCATTATCATAATATAAGTAAGTCGTTAAAGTTTCAAAATTTTAGTATAATCTTATTACATTATGAAGGTACGAATAATCAAATACCAGCTTTAAAAAAATAATGATATTTTTGTTATACCTTGAATATTTGATAATCTTTTTTTTTTCTAGAATTTTTCATGTCTGCTTTTCTGACCAACCACCATTTAAGATAATTGATAAAATCTTATCTTCCACAAATTGATACATGACAAGTACCTAACAACAGAAAAAAACATTGTAACAAAAAATTTAGAGAGCTTCCGAACGTTTCAAATATCAATTAATCCCTCACCCCTATTCACCCCAAAATCTATTATTAACTAACCAAAAAATTAATCACCGAAAAGATCACGTTAATCTCATTTATATTAATTTCCTAACAAATAGCTAATATAGAATCATAACCACATAAAATATGTTCAAAAGGGCCAATTTTTCGCCACGTGACTAGAGGTAATTCGTTTTTTACTTTGTCATTTGGTGTGGGAACCGTTTAATGGGAGTTCACAAGGTGTTTTTCAATCAATAGTTGTACCTATTAAATATTTTAATTTATTAATAGATAGAATTATTATTAAATTTACATTGAATAAAAAATGTTATGAAAATTGTGTAAAAAAAGACAATTTTTTTGCTAGCTTGCAGTGAATGCAATACAGCTCTCGGTAGAGAGTATAGTGTTCTGTGCAATACAGCATGATAGAAATACGTTTGGAATTTAAGGTTTTGCAACAATAACAGATACATTTAAGTTTGAATGCAAACAAATATTTCGTTTGCATTCAAACTTAAATTGAATTCCCATATTCGTTTCAAATGAATTAGCCGTCATAACGTATTGATTAGGTATATATACCTTATAATATTATAAAACGGAGTACACCATAACAAAAATCTCAAAATCATACCCCTATCTATTTCAAAACCAATCGCAGTAAACAATGCACAAAAACGATGTATAATCATATCTCTAATGACCGTATTTAAGAATTTATTCCGAAAGAACGCTTTTGATTTTCACTCGCGCCACGTGACCAGCACGTGACTGCCGCCGCCATGTTCGAAAACCCAACCAGTTTTAATAGAACCCCAAGCCCTTACTAAATACCCAACAAACGGTACTTTTTAAATTGGTTGCATTATCTGTCATTATTCCAAACGTTTGAATTTTGAATTCGGAAGAACATCCTCTAATTACACAAAAATGATGCTTCTTCTCATACCTTTAAAGGCGAGGTTACTTTAACGACAGTATTGAATAAATAGGAAAATGAAGGCTGGTTTACAACAATACAATTTTCTGTTTTACAATAATATAGAATAGTTCGTATGATACGTAATTTCGGTATTGTTTATCTAGTTTGGGGTGTTGATGACGTGTAATCCTTACTTGAACAAACAAGGGTGATCGTTGAAGCCTTCAAATCTAAAATTGTTGTACACAATTTTTTACACAAATTGTGATTGTTATTCACAATTTTGTATTGTATTTATTTTATATTTATCTATATTAAACACTACATTGCTCAAAAGTAAGGTATTTTCGATTATTATTTAAAATATAATAATCAAAAAGGAACTTTTGAAGAGAAGGTACCACTAACGATTTTTATAGGAGTCATTTACAAAGCGCCATTTACAAGAAATGCATCGAAGATTGAAGTCTAACAAAAGGTGTCTCGTCTTTTCATTAGACTAAGCAACAATTAATAAACCTTGTCCATCCTAAAAACGCAAACATTAAATACTTGTCATCAAAAACCAATTCATCAGGCGTTTCCAATCCACAAATCATAATCAGCGTACAGAAAAATAAAAATCTATGACACGATGGGGACAGACGTGACCAGTCTAACTTGAACCCTCTAATCGTATCCAATTTATATCTTCGAAAGGATATTCCAAAACATGTTCAAGCTGTGAGGGGTCTTTGTGAGTGGTTTAGGATTAATGATACGGGAGCTACCGCGAAATTTAATCTTGCACAAAAAGTATTGAATGGAACGGATAAAAAGAGTGAGTGATAAATGAGCGTCGCAGGTCATCTTGGGCGCTCTAAAGTCTAAGCGATACGTTAAGTGATTTTCTTTTACGTATATGTTAGGTGCTTCTCATCTTAAAGTGGTCCAACTATTGTTAGGATTAAAAAGTTTTATAAATTTAACGTGATATTTTGTCTACTTTACGCAAACGGGACTGATTTTTTCTTTCTTTAATATTATTCATTCACTGAGGAATTTACAATTGTCTAAAACTTGATGGATCAAGCAACGTCAGTCGTGAATTTCATGTTGTACGAGAAACATTGAAGTTTATTTTTTAATAGATGTATCCTTCCTACTTTTACATATCTATATGGTAAACATTTACTTGAAACTAAAACAAAAAAGGCTATGAACCCATACCCATGTTCTATAATTCAGTTTAACCTATAATATCATCCAGAAAAAATCAAGAGGTAAGCTAAACCATTGTAGTACATAATATTATACTGTAAATGCTTAAACGTAGATCACTATATTATAACTCGTTCATACCTTTGTTAGCAAAACTTGTTCAAATGTATTTAACACATAGCTTTCGATTCAGCTAATCTGATGATTAATGACTTAGTTGTCAATAGTTGTTGCTCATATCGATTAACTGGAGTTAATTCATTAGTTAACTTTGAACGTGAAGTTATCTAGATGATTTTGTAGTGACTCTGTGTGTAGTGGTTTGTAACAACTTTACAAGAAGGTAAAGGTTCAATTACAGAACAAAAAGTGGCAATGGTATAAATAGCAATGATTCTAATTTTATTTTTGTGATCTTTTTTTGTAAAATGCCTTTACTTCTTGACTGAACAAAATTTTATTAATTCACTTCTCTGTTCTCGTTTAATGCACAACAATCAACAACATCTCCTCCTGTAATCTCTTTAATTCCGAAATTTTTATAAAAAAATATTATTCTTCAAATCTAGTCCAAAATTACTCTAATACACCTTACATTTGCATTGATTCGTCCTATTCTAAAATCTCTATCGTCATTTTTTACTATAGTAGCTGCCAAGGCAAAATTTCATTTCCTAGCAAACAATAACAACGGTGATTACCAACTCTTTCCCAAAGGGTGGTGGTCGCTAAACGGTGATTGCTTTACCAAACCGATAGGCGTGCACCCATCCATCATGCGGCCACAATACACGACGCATCATCCTAATATCTAGTTCAAGAGCCGGGGAACTAAATACTGTTAATGTTTTATTTAAGAAATTTTATAATTTTTTTACTATTATTAAATTACTATTAGTAATTTCATAATACCGTTGCAGTAAGAAATATTTCATTGTTTTTTATAAACTGAAAAAAAAACTTTAGAATGACGAACACAAATGAAGAATGATAAAAATAAAAAATAGATGAACGATAAAGCCGTTCCGTTCATGCCGTGATCTAGGGAAATAAGAATTAATTTTTTAACATAGATTTTAAGTTACTCTAATATTAGGTATTATATCATCTAATCAATTATCAATGTAAAACTAACTCAAAGAAACGTCTGACAGCAATACTCATAAAATCACATTATTCTAAAACTCTCTCGAAGGACCAAAAATATCAGCAGCTCTCACACGACCACGTACAAGCAGTTCATTACACCATAATTACATAATCGAAAGAGGGTTATGATCACGGTCATTTGCTGTGTCACACACGTGTCTTTTGTTTGAATTCAACAAAAATTACGTACATCGTTGATTGCGGTGAAATTGGTCAGCTATTTGAAAAAAAATGTTGATATAGGTTCTATATAAAATCTTGTTATGAATGGTTGAACACTGTAACGTTTCATAAATGATAATTTAATAATATGAAATTTGTGATGTCGAACGATTCGGTTCAGTAGTATTTGCGTGAAAGAGTAACAAACACACATATACACATCCTCACAAACTTTCGCATTTATAATATTAGTAGGAGTAGGATTATCTGAAATTGATCTTCTATTATTTCTTTTTCCCACCTCACCCTTAACATTATATTTCGAACTGTGTGCGATCCTTTGTAAGCTTATCGCAAGGTATATTTATTTTCATGCTTATTACAATGTCGGATTTTTATTGTGTTAATATTCATTTGTGAAATTTATTATTTTCTTTTTAGCTTTTTATTTCCTATATTTGGATAGCAAAGTGCCAAATATGTTAGCTAGATGATGATACAAACGACCATAATTCTAATTAACACCATAAGTAATATAATTTTGGCGACCACCAAATAGCATTAGCTAATTGTGTAGGAGAACCAATAACAATTTTGCTTAAACGTTAATTGTTTTAGTTATATTATGTGTTTTATTTTAGTTTATATTAATTGTGATATTAATTATCACATCATCATTTGATCATGTAATCTACTGATGCTCACTATAACACTATCTGCTCATAGTTACTAACTTTACGAAGAAATACTTTGAGTTTCGTATTTGAAACGGAATACCTGATTCATCATACATAAGGCCCTGTGTAAAACACAAAACTAAATTGCACATATAATACAAAAGATTACAACTGTAAGAGTGTTGAAGTAGCGTAAAGATTAGTCGTCAATTTTCACCTACTTATGTTTTAATTATATCCGATCTTATTAGACACCCTGCCGTCTTAATCATATCAAAGCAAGCTGAACATGCACCAGATAATAGCCTTTATGTTGATAGCTATAAGGTTGGAAATACAGCTGAAAAAGTAGATGAAGCAGAGCGTTAAATTAATATCAGAGGGATTATGGGTATTTGCGAATTGACACTAAAAGTGTGCGGACGCTTTGTAGGATTACCGGTACTTATGAATAGATGACGTGTATTTATGACGTATATGCTCTGCGGCTTTGTATAACACCACTGCACTTTTTGCTGGCACGTGGTCGTAATTTAGTTCAAGAGAATATGGTACATTTATTCGGTGCCAGAACATCTACAACAATCTAACATCTTGTTTTGATTTGAATCAGCATCGACTCTGCTGGAGATTTCTTCATCTTAATCTTTATTATTCTCTTCATAAACAACGTTACTGATAATATGATAGTGAAGAGCTTAATACATTTCTTTCATTTACATGAAGACAGCTACCAGGGTAAATTATAGATATATTCCTGAATAATAAATTTGGCACTGCAATATGTGCCAACTTTTGATGTAAATATGTGCCAAATTTTCACCTAAAGTAAATCATTCTAGCTTGACGAGTCATCAAAAGTTCGCATTACATAGTACAAACAAAGAAAACCAATTAAGATCTTCAAAACATTTATTTCAAAAATCCATCAGTCATCTTCTTCCACCACGTCCCAAAGATATCGATTCTTGAACTCCGTGATGCACTTTTCCATAGAATCGTCAAATTTCTCATCGCTGATTGGTTCAGGGATTGCATCGTCTTCATCTAGCAGTGACGTCACTGATAGGAGGGTCGAATCTGTGATGTTGATTGTGTCACCAGCGTCACCTCGCTCTGGTCGACTTCTGGTTGTTCCAAGAGTCTGAAAAAAATTGAATTCCAAAATATTTTTTCGGCATGTCCGTTTCTTCACTATGTTTTCCTTCACTGTTCTAGCTGATGATGTTATCAACATGCGGAGATAAATTATACGCCAGGTCTCGATCTCCGGACTTACAGACTTATTGTAATGCTTACAGGAGAATAATGGTAAATTTAGCATGGAATTTACTTACATCAATTATTGCCATGTGCAATATTGGCACTTCCAATTTAAACGGTTTGATCTCTTGTGGCTCTTCATCTAGGTAAGAATGCTCAGTCTTTACCTGCCAAGTGAGCTACAAAATTAATAAATATTTAGATTTTTTTATAAACGTCATCTTAATCTGTTTTAAGGTTTACACGAAATTATTATAATCTTATTGTAATTGATCCATTGAAATGTTACATTTTTTAGGCCTGACCTTGAGTTTTTTAGAGGACGCAATTTTATTTTTTTGATGTGTAGGGGGGGTCAGTGTGAAGCTAAAACCAAGTTTGTGGGGTCGCCACCCTTGTCCCATGGCCGCCATCTTGAAAATAGCGGTTGAAATGGTTTTAACGATATATCTCTTAAACTATTTATCTGATAATAAAACAATTGTAACATTATTTGTTGCAAATTAAATTCTCTACAACTTTGATTCAGTAACTTTTTGTCGTAGAACTATAAATAAAAAAGTTATAAGCGAAAATGTTCAGAAATTAGAGCTATTTATATTTTTCAATAAAACTTTTTTTATCATTTTACGAAGAAATGATATAAGACTATTTTTGTAGATTGTTTTTCGAGGAACAACTTTTATATACAACATTTTTTCATTACGTCAATAGCTAAGGTTTTACAGCGCTCAGAAGTGAGTACTATTTTTTAGTAGTAACTATACATAATAAATTGGCTATTGGCTCTTTTCCCAGACTCCACAACAATGGAAGCACACTGCAGAACATTTCAGCCCTGCTTTTCGACGTAAAAAAAAACGCACTTCCAGACTCTACCTCCTGGGTTGTGGGGAAAAGATTCAATAATTAATTATTAATAATATTGTAAAATTAATTATTAAAAATATTATTATAACAAAACTAAAGTAATTACTGGTGACAAATTATTATTAGTACACACATAATATATCGTATTCTGTATA
>CAJQZN010039983.1:0-15082 GCA_907164685.1 Colias eurytheme
ATTGCTCAACCTAATACAGAGGGTTGGGGTGGATGCGTAACTAGCTTCACTTATTCATTGTAAATTAACTTAAATTAAGATTGTCTATGATTGTCTACGGAAGATTACATTGTGATAATGTCTTAAGGAATGGAGATTGTGTTCTTTTGTAACCGGTAGGATACCAAAACTAAATTGAACTAAGCTAAATTGCCTTTTTTATTAATTCACCATCCCAGCTTATAGACGATTAATGCAATCAATATTTCAACCATCAAAAGCCTATATACCAGGCAACCATGCAAAACAGGATGTTGTGTACAGATTATAAATTAAGTTTACTCTTCAATCAAATAACAAATTAATATTCGATTGCGAATTTTACTGCGTAGAAAGATTTGAAATGTGTTTAACTTCCTTGATGGTTCGTTTAATTAGGGTATGTGTATTCTGTGGGGATACTTTCAATTATATGGCGGCCATTTTGAGTAAATTGTTTAAGATTTTGACTTGATAATTTATTAGTTGACTTCTTGTCTTAAGGTTCGTTGGTGAATCAGATTGTATGTATATTTTTCTTCGAAATTAATAATGAATGAATTTTCCACAGTAAAGGCATAAATTAACTTGTATAGTGAATATTATAAAATCAAAGTCATAACCATGATATTTTATATCGTAAATATACAAAAGGAGGTATCTACGTAATTTTCAAATCTATGCAAAACCGAGGCGACACCTGCTGAATGCATAAAACTGATTAATCTTTGTATTAAATATTTTACAGTTATATTTAAATGTCCATTGTTTGTTGGATGTTGGCACTGAGGCTAAATATCACAGAAAAGATTTACACCTAACACCTGTGTTTATTGGGCAATGTTTTCTCTGTATGTAAGAAAACTCCTGGGGTAGGTGAACCGGTAATATACTCTTTTAATCTTTTCTTACTATTTGTTCAAACAGTATCCTCATTCTGTGAACAAATATTAACTTTGTGGGCCCCAACCCGATAATTAGGTACAATTTTTACGTTATATTGAAGTTGATGTTTTATATTTAAATTGATATTATATTTTTTTATCGGAGAGTATCCGGTATAGATAAGCGTCACAAAATACATAGGTACCTATTTAATAATTAAGTTTGTGCAAGTTATTAAGTAAGAAATATTTTCATGTTATGTATTATGGGACGAATTGTAATTTTTTATTTTAAACCAATTTACAAAAATTATTATTTTTATATTTTTGTGGAAATAAATGTTTTCCTCAAACTGAGTATGTGATTTGATTACTTATATTTTGAACTAAGATTAAAATAATTAATTGAACTCTGTTTCTATAATCTAGCCGCGTACTTTTAGGTAACATATAAACTGTAACTGACGATGATGTTTCGAAACCGGTCGAACTTTTTGTAATCAAATTAAATTAAAAATGTACCTATTATAATTAATATACAATATATACCTAGTGTATAATAGTGGAGCTAGTGAATTGTGTGCTTTTTATTTTAAAAAATCTGAAACTCTATTATATTAAAATATATAATATTATAAAGAGGAAAGGTTTGTATGTATGTATGTATGTATGTATGGTTTTCACGCATAAACTACTCGACCGATTTTGATGAAATTTGGCACAGATAATCTTTAGACCCTGAGAAAGAACATAGGCTACGTTTTATTGCGAAACATGTACCACGGGCGAAGCCGGGGCGGACCGCTAGTATTAATATAAAATTTGCAATAATATAATATTCTTTAACAAGCAAGAATTATAAATTGAAGTTGTCTAGAAGAAAAACTGAAACGTACGTACCTACCTAGTACCTACATATTTATTACGACGTATGTTGAATGTTTATTGTAAATAGTGAGAAAAATTTACAGAGAATTTTCAGTTTTCGCATAGCAATGTTCTCGTGCTCTTGATTTTACATGAGAAAATAATCCTGTTAGTAAAATTACGTTTGTAAAAAAACTCAATTGGTCTCAAAACGTATAATAATTTATTCCATATTCGTTTGAATGGATCACTATCATAATTAACAAAATGCACTGCGAAATAATAAATAACTATAGTAAAAAAGTATAAGAAAGATGTGTACACGATTACCGATTTTTTTAACACTATATTTTTTAGATTAAATATAATTAATGCCGGTCTATGCTAAGGTTTTGCAAAGGTAACTGTTGTCATTTCCTTCGCGAATGGCCGAAGAAATTTTAAGTTCCGCTGACGTGACTCGCTTACACATTATTGCGAATATTTTGTATTCATTTCACGCAAGCCTTATCACTGTCCAATTGCTATTTTAGATGTCTTCTAATACATTTTGATGAACTGTTACTTAAGTACTACGAATTTATAAGCAAAAATTAAAAGCTATATTCATTCATATATGATAGGTACGCCTTTTTATTAACTCTTATCTTCAGAAAGGCTATGACAAATCTTCTACGGATTTCAACAATATTTCTGAGAATTTAAAACTGTATTTCTTATTTTCTTTGCTTGAATTTCATATTTAAATCCTTATTTATACGAATTACTGCAAACCACTTTGGTATGTAAAACTCGAGTGCAATGGAGAGTTCTTTCACTAGTCGCTTTTACGACTTATTTTTTAAACTGAAGTGAAACTAGGGCGGATTGCTAATATATTATAATTTACATTAAAGTTTTGCTGCTCTTTCTATGCCGTTCCTTTAGTTTTTATCTTTACTGTGTATACTGTTATTGCATAAGTATTCCCTAGTTCTGAAGTGAATATTTGTGTTTTTGTTAAAGCTACATAGTTTCTCTTGGGATTTGTTTATCGTTGGTTATCTTGTCCTATTTATTTTTTGAAACTTTTTCTTGTTATTAAAAAGGTTTACCTTATATTTCCACGAGTGGCTCGGGAGATGTTTAAGTCTGACAATCGTGATAATAATCATTCGCCAAGGGAATTACAGCATCAGGCTTTATCTAAATTATCCCCGGGTATACCTAGGAAGAGGAGCCTTTGTAAATATTAGACAACATCTGTATGAAAACTCGTTGCGGATAAGCGCTTTATTAAAGAAAAGTTTTGGTCTAAGCAAAAATAATAAAAAAACTGTATCTCTTGTATGTTGGAGCTACACTAACATAATTTGTATTTTTGCATAACAATGAATATATAGGTAAGCATAAAAATGCGATTTTCTACTTTATATTTGTTTTGAACACGCAACATAGAGCAGCTTATCGTTTCCGGTAGAAGGATTTAAGCCTTACGAAGGGAGCTATCGTGTCTTACAGCTTACTACTATGTAAAAATGGAATTGTAAATTCCATTCTTACTGTACGTAGTTGACGATAGTTCATTACGCTTCAATTGCAAAACTTCGTCGACGATCAAGCTTTCGAACATATTTCCTTTTGCTTTGCCAAAATATTACGAAACTGGGAACTTCGTTTAAATAGTCTAGAAGTTTTTAAAAGGTCGGCCAGCATTACAAATGTTACAGGTACTTTGTTACAGATACTTTACCTGTAACAGTTTCAATTCTGTGGGTGTATGTAGGCGGCGGTGATGATCAGCTGACCTAAATATATGCCTTACTCCAAAAATACGTTTATTTCTAGTAAACCCTACGTATGTCTGTACTTTTGCACAATGGAAATACATCTTACATCTACATATTACCCACAAATTTTGACGTCATAGGCAATCCTGAGAAACATTCAAACAATTGTTCTAAATCTTAAATTATCTCTGGTATGAAAAAAGGGATACAATAATAATTGAAAACATCTCTACCGTATAAATCAATCAATAAATACCAACCACTATTTCTCCGTCACGTAAATTCGGTACGAGAAATTCAAGGCTTTTCAACCTTTGACCGAAGACGTGACTTTAATTTTATAACATTACAAAAGCTTATTATCTCAAAGTTTTCGGAAATTGGTAGCCTTCTTTTGTAAAATGAACTTTTATGTTTTAAAATTACAATTTTGTAGTAAGGGTATATAAAATAGCTTACTATAAAAACTCGTTAATTAAAGTATAACAAAATGAAGGCTTAACTACGTTAAATAATAAATAAAGTAACACTGTTAGCTATCATGGAGCAAAAAGGAGCTATAAAAAAGCTAAAAAATGACAAAATTATGAAACTATGAATAAGTAAGTTCATAAAAATATGACCGACTTCATAAAACAGGATTAATTATATATCGACTATTTTCCTATTTTAATTACTACAAAAAATATCTAACCTCACAGGAATTTTAATTTTAATTGATTCACAAAATACAGGGAGTACGGATTAATTATTTCTACGCATTCTAAATTGAATTTCAATAAGTTCCAGAAAGTTCTCAGCAATCTGCGCCCAATTTAACTCCTATACCATTGTACAGAGTACGTAGCTTGAGGCACGTTGTTTATCAAACACTAATTAAACGCTTTCATAGGTGTTTGCAACTAATTAAGTGCAGTCGTGTTCCTGCATTAATGTTATTAGAACTCGTGCAAATCACCGTTTCCCACGACATGATCGTTACAATTGCGGTGGAAATAGATCTGTTGACAATAAACTGTTAAATTAATTAATATTGTGAAATACACCATATTGTGAAATCACGCTTGCAGTTACCTAGAGGCTTTATATGTTCCATATGTACATACCTATTGTTAATGTATCACTAGCTGTGTCGCGCAGTTTCACTTGCGTGCAAATTCAAGCATTTCTATAGATATATTAGGTACCTATTCAGATTTATAGCAGATATTTTTGAAAAATTTAATTCAAGTCTTAGTGTGAAAGAATTAGATCGTTTTAACGTGTAAAAGTAATAAACAACCCTACATCCATACATCCATTTTTACAAACTTTTGCGTTTAAAATATTAGTAGACCGTATGATATTGAATTTATTAGGTTTAACTTATATTCTTACTCTTTCAAATAAAAGAAAAAAGGCTCGTAACTCTTTTTATCAATATTCAATATTAACCTACCCAAAATATGTTATTATTTATTAATCCACAATTCATTCATTGTATTATTTTTATAAACTTACCCGGGCACGATATCTATATTAAAGTGGTGGTAAATAAAATATTTCTACAGAAAAAGGTAAGCAATTTGTGCCCTGTGAATTAAATATTTACAGATATTGTAGTAATGTAGCTCCTAGTAACGTGACCGTCGACGTCACGTGAGGTAAAAGTTAGGCAACCCGTCTGCGAAATTGTTTCCATCAAATAGGTACCTTTCATAGTTTGTTCTCGTACCAAATATTTAGATATGTGACGTTTGTATGAGGGTTTTCCTAACCTTTTTTAACGCACGATTGATTCTAAAATAATTGTCAATAAATTATGGAAATTGACAATACCAGTCTTTAGAATAGGTACCACTGATCTATGGTTAAACCCAGAAATGGTTTAAAAAACTTCATGTTTTTTAGCGTAACACGACGGCACTTTTTTAATAAATTGAAGACTAACGTGTTTTAATTTATTTGATGAAATGAAAAATCTAAGTAGGTAGGTACCTACCTATACAATTTATTATCGAAAATAAAATAAAATCAATCAATCAAATAAAAGCTGTATTTCTTTGAACTGTATTATGTATTGCCCAAAAATAAATATAAAAGAACTGAAATTAACTATAAACACTTATAGTTTCGTAGAGCAAAATACATTATAGTAGGTAGTCTAATCACGCCGAAATCTTTACTCGTGCGTAAATGACAGAGGTAATGAAGTAAACTTTCCTGTTGCGTTTGTCTTGGCATTATAGTAGGGGAGGCCAAGAGGGGATTTTGGGATTTACTCGAGCGCGTCAGATTACTATAAGGGACGGTACCTTAGCTATTCATTAGTAGGTACCTCTAGTCAATATGAGCAGTAGTGGTTGGTGGGTGCGCTCAGGGGCCCCGCTGGAAAATTTGAATAATCCATAATTCCCTTTTTTTTTTTTTATAGTGGGGAAATCTTCCAAAGATACCCACGGCCCCCGGGGAAGGAGCCGTGGGTTATGTCGGATTCTTACCGACTAAAACCCCACTGTGTTCCGTCGAGCCGCTTTAATGATGGGGCCGCGGGTATTTGTTGGAATTCTTCCGCGACAATCCATAATTCCCTAAGGTTGAGCTCGAATCGTCAGATTAGCGAAATGGGGACTTCTTATATTGTAATTAACCCCCCCCCCATATATTAATCTGACGCGCTCGAATAATATTACTTTAATTTTTTACCCTTTCTTCATAGCGATTAAATCGCCACTTAAATCGTCAGATTAACGTATACTTTTTTTCAGTGACGTCCTGGAGCATGCAAAATATCAATATCTAACGCGCGTGAGTATTTCCAAGCCAATTTTTTTCTTTTTTAAATTAAAAAAAATCAAAAAACCCTTCCCCACCGCTAAAAGTGAAAACATTATAGGACCTTTTTTTCTCGCTATGGTCTAATCTACCAATTCTAATAGGTTCCCGTGACGCTCGAGTAAATCCACATTTAGCATCCTGGGCTCCCCTACTATTAACGATACGCTCGAAAAAGTACATATGTACTTTTTCGAGCTTTATAACACAGTAACTAAATATAAAAAAAAATATTCCTTTTCTTAGTATCGCCGATATCGAAATTCAAAGTATTTCACTCCTTTATCTGTTACATACAGTATATTTCCAAAATCCCTTATTAAGTTGTATTGGATCGATCGCGGCTCACCCAGGGGAATATTCTTTTGCTACAGAATTAGTATTTGCAAGATTTGGCTTGTTGACCAACCACCATGGTGACACAAATCATAATTTTGTTTTGATAGTTCTATATTTATTGGTGGAAAAACAATAATTAATAAATCTCTGTCCTCTTTAGCTAACCCATTTACAAAAAAATGCTGTTGTTTGCGTTTGACTCCTTTTGATTTGGAATATTACAATTTGTATAAAATTTTCCCAACCACATAGAATAAAGTTGAGCTATTTTCATATCCAGCTGTCATTCATCCATCTAGTATCAAATACCAAAACCTATTGAATATTTTTTTTATTTCAAAACATCCTACTCACCTGGACAATAAAATAAATCCTAGAAGAGTCAGTCCATAGCGCTTATCTTGCGGCAGGTTTAAACAAATTGCTTGCGACATCCAGTCGGACCAATGTGTAAGGCTCAAGCCGACTTATCGTAGACGTAAGTTCACTACACGAATTTATTCGCATTGTCACTGAATGTCGAAACGTTTGATTGCGATTTGGGATTCATTTATTTCGCAGTACTTTGATCTTGGAAATTGCAATTTCACGCTCAATCTACGACGATTTATCGTTGTCCGTTTGTAAAATACTAGTCTAGAATATTGAATGATAGCAATCTGATGCAGGTAAGTTAAAGACCAGTTTTGTTTGGGAAGATATAATATGTAAATGAGAGGAAATCTTGGCCTTATAGAGACGAATTACAATAGAGACATAAACGTGAAAGAAATAACTATATTTAGAATTTTCAGGACCAAATATTAAGGTAAAAAGGCAATTTATTAAATGTTTTAGCTATAGCCTATAATATGTTTTCAAAAGTGATTTAAATTTCCAACTTTAATATGTATTTTAGAAGTATTTTAGTCTTTATATTATTGTTGCAATTATTGATAGATAATAACAAGAGTATTAACTAATAATGAAATAATGATAACCATTAATTATTATTATTGAACCGTTTTAAGAGAAGAGCGCTTTTAATTTTCATAAGGCAATGCTAAATATTATGGTCTAAAGAAAGCAGAATTGTAATTCACTCTATCATTTCATAAAGACGGATAATTTCTAAATTACTTTCAACAATATGCTTAATACGCATGCACACGAACACACGTCACACAACACACACATGCAAACGCCCACATTCATACACTCCCGAATACCGTCTAATTAATTAAGGTACTTAGTAAGATATTATTATCCAATCTCGCGGCATCCGGGTACAATTGTAATATAATGAAGGATGATCATAAATGTTAAGGATAACGTTAATTAGATTTTGAATATTCATATTGTTTGTTCTAAACATGGAGGGAAAACAAAAGCACAATATATAATAGGATTGTAAACAATATGTTTCAACCACTCAAAAAGCTTGAAAATCTGTGAAGAAATAGTTCAAGCTATGAACAAAAAAAGGTCACGTGTTAAACAGCGCATTATTATTTGTTAGTGTTACTTAATTAGGCATGAACGATTGAATTTAAATAAATCAAAATATTTTTATTAAAAGTGACAAAGCTTCGGTTTACTGGTGATCTTCTTATCCATGATGCATTCCTTAGCTTTGTAACAAATTAAAAACAACACAAAGCTTGTAGGTACTACAGCATCTTAAAAACAAATAAACAGAGTTTAAAATATCCACTGCTATATTTTAGTAGAGCTTAAGAAAATATTATCCAAGCGTTTTCAATTATCTACTTATTGCTATTTAATCGCCTATTTCGATCTTCAAAATATGTAATTACTAGGTTTCCGCCCGCGGCTTCGCCCCGCAGTCAAGGAAAAACCCGCATAGTTCCCGTTCCCGTGGGATTTCCGGGATTGCGTCATTTTCCCGGGATAAAAAGTAGCCTATGTCCTTTCTCGGCTCTCACTTTCGCATTTATAATATTAGTATGGATTATTATGACAACATTGATAGCTATCATCCATACTAATATTATAAATGCGAAAGTAACTCTGTCTGTCTGTCTGTCTGTTACTCAATCACGCCTAAACTACTGAACCAATTTGCATGAAATTTGGTATGGAGATATTTTGATACCCGAGAAAGGACATAGGCTACCTTTTATTGCGAAATATGTACCACGGCCGAAGCCGGGGCGGGCCACTATATAAAAATAATTTTGATTTTCGTACATGTCAATCATTAGTTGTCAATCCTGTCAAATACGGTTGAATATGGTCAAAATATTGTTTGACATTCATGCGTTCAAAAATGTATTTTGTGTAAAATAATTAAAAAGTAAAAAGGGTGAATAAACTATTGTCTGTATTTTTTTTAAATCAATTATTGAAAAGTGCAATTAAAGCAGATACATAAAAATTCCTCAAATATTTGTGTTTACGCGTGCTTTCAGAAATTGATAAGGTATTTTCGGTGAGGAAACTAACCAAGAAGGATAGTTCGATTAATTATTTAAAAAAAAATCTCTAAAAATGTAAAAATTCTGACAACTATTTGTCGCGATTTCGTCGACTGCTTCAACAATATTGCGTTGAAATAATATTATAACCACACCCCGGACACTCCATACAAAATGATCGTTTTGACAGTCACACTGTAGAAACTGCAAATGTGTGTGTTAACGCTTTATGGTTGGCACATTTGTGACTAGCGTAAAAAAAAATTCGCGTTTTTCTGATGAAATTCATCCGTAAACAGCACAATATCTAACCATTTTCTACGAAAAACGATAATCACAAATCCAAAATAATAAAATTACTTTAAGTCAATTTGATTAATGTTGTCAATCTTCGTTGCGTATCGTCCTTGTAGAAAAATATGACCCATTTTATGTCTGATCGCGCGGGGGTGAGGTAAGTTTAATTTTGGCGGGAGGCGGAGAGTGTCCGTTCTGTAGCGTTTAGCTACTATTATGTATTCTGTGTTATAACGTTAAAATTGAAACGGAGGCCCTGGCTCATTCGATTGAACCGAGCTAAATTGCGTTTTGAAGATTACATCCATTTACGCGATGCAATTAGCACAGAGAAGAAGATGCAGAAATATTGGGCTATTTAGGTGCTTAGGTGCTATTTTACCGGCGACATACACAGGTAGCCCAAGTCATACGCATGAATATGCGCAAGATGCAATGACATATGTTCGTCATTATGGTCGGCCTGGATCTATTCATTACATTTACATGAAATCCAAAATGGATGGAAATTATTCTACTGCTGCGTCCCGGACAATTATCAAGTGATCGGCTCGACATTACCACACGTGTTTTCAAGCAATGAGTTACATTAAAGCAACACATCTTTCGGATTATTCAATGATGGTTGTATTCAATCGATCCAGACCGACATTATGTTGTAATCACGAATATGATTGATGGACCGTGTGGCACCATCAACCGCCAATCACCATGCATGGTTGACAGCGAGTGTTCCAAAAGGAATCCACGAAAATTTACTGTAGAAACTATCACAGGCAACAAGATGATAGTGGTAGAACTATCATAACTAAAGTGAAAGGAAACGATTTCGTGGTCGACACCAGTTAAAGAATGAAAAGAGTTAATCCGAATGCATCCCAGGCTGCAAAACGTAGTTTAATTCGATAATTTTTCTCTGGCACGTGTATGAAGTAATCAAGTATCTAATTATTGTTTTTTTTTATTCTTTTTCCTATAGGTACCTATGTGTTATTCATCGAAATAAAATGCTGTTATATATCTTTATTTATTTTGTATCATTGTATTCCATTCATCAAAGCCTAAATTAGTTCCAAGCCCAAAGATAACACGACATTCATTGACTGGGCGGTACGAAGTTCGCCGGGCCAGCTAGAAAAAATTAAAATTAAAAAAAAATTCAATAAAAAATGTAAAAAATTAAAATTATTTGTTGCGATTTCGTCGACTGCGTCAACAATATTGCGTAGCTATAAACAAGTTAAATTGCGTTTTGAAGATTGCATCCATTTACGCCATGCAATTAGCACAGAAGAAGATGCAGAAAATGTTGGTAGGTATATTGATTATTTTACCGGCGACATACACAGGTAGCCCAAGTGAATATGTGCAAGATGCAATGACATAATAATATGTTCGTCATTATGGTCGGCCAGATCTATTCATTACATTTATATGTAATCCGAAATGGATGGAAATTATTCAACTGTTGCTTCCCGGACAAATATCAAGTGATCGGCACGTCATCACCACACGTGTTTTCAAGAAAAAAATCCGATCACTGATGAGTTACATTAAAGGAACACATCTTTGGGATTATTCAATGATGGATGTATTCAATCGAATGACGAAAATCTGACTTGCAGCATGCACACATTTTAATTTGGTTAGTCGAAAGAATAAAATATATGAGTGTGCGGGGATTGCTAATCCTAAAACCGATCCAGACCGACATGACGTTTTTATCACGAATATGATTCATGGACCGTGTGAAACCATCAACCAACAAACACCATGCATATTGCATGGTTGACAGCGAGTGTACCAAAAGGTATCCACGAAAATTGATGGCAAAGACCATCACAAGCAACGATGGTTACCCACTGTATCAGCGTCGATCGCCTAATGATAATGGTAGAATTATTATCACAACTAAAGTGAAACGAAACGATGGCGTGGTCGATAACAGTTAAAGAATGAAAAGAGTTAATCCATGCTGCACAGCTTATTAAAATTCAATCATTTTTCTCTGAGACGTGTTTGAAGTAATAAATTAAAATACTATTACATATCAATCCATATAAATATTTATTTTGTATCATTGTATTAATGTATTACGTTCATCAAAGCCTAAATTAGTTCAGCTAAAAGGTAACACAACATTCATTGACAGGGCGGTACAAAGTTCGCCGGGACAGCTAGTACTATTATAAAGGCGAAAGTTTGTATGGATGTATAGATGTTTGTGACTCTTTCACGTAAAAACTTCTGAATCGATTACAATGAAATTTAGCACACATATAGAGGGTAACTTGGATTAACACATAGGATAGGTTTTATCCCGGAAATCCCACGGGAACAGGAACTATGCGGGTTTTCCTTTGAAAACGCGGGCGAAGCCGCGGGCGGAAATCTAGTAAACAAATATATTCAGAATGGCCGTTAATAAACGTATCATTTTCAATAAATAATCCAAGTATAGTTCGGCCTGTGGTTCGGCCACAATAAATAATACCTAAATCCGAAATTCTGTACCGGGTTATTTACCAGAATTGATTAAGTATAGACTAGCAAACCTCTAGACCGCTTACAAGGTAATTATTATTCCCTTACCCTTTGTTACTGTTTGCTCTGAACCGATTGCTTAAAGACAAATATCTTTGGTAATAGTCTTCGTAAATATAGATGATGACCTCCCTTGACCTTACGGATACAAGAGTATTACGTAAGTAATGATGGTTTTCGTATTTTCAATTTCAACGTCTATTGTATATTTTCATGAAGATAAATTATTAATTATTCGCAAATATTTTCTTATCCCTTATCCCTTTGACTCCAATTTATTTATACTTAATGTTATTATATCAACATCATTATAAATGTGATAAAAAAGCCTTTTGAATCGAAACTTAAAACATTTTCATTTTTCGCTATCTTCTAAACTCCTGAAACGACGTTTTAAATAATAGGGGGGCTAGGCGAGCCTCACGAAAAATCCTCACGACACTTTTGCTAAAGTGCGTAGCGCTCGGAGAGTGCATTAGCATTTTTTCAATTATTTCATTTATTATTAATTCCTAAATATTTTATATATTTAATTAACTTCATTTTTACATTGCGGCAGCTGAGAGTCAGTTGCGTTACTGCAAATGTAGAGACTTGCAAGATGAAATGATCAAATAATTTCGTAAAACATACCAGCAGTTCCTACAGAGAAATAACACATATAAGAAAGGTATATCCAATAATACAATCAGGATAATATTCTACGTAGATATCTAATAAAATTTATGTAGTATAGTGATATCACACACAATGAAATCGCGAAAGTGACGTAAAAACTTTTTAATTTTTCAATTAGACTAATGCAAGTGGATTTTTTACTGTTTTGTTTGTTGGAGGTCTTTTGTTATATTTAGGAATTGATGTTCAATGCGAATAATGTATCCAAGCAATTGCCTACTTTAGAAATAATACAGACTGTACTCACATTTGACCCATGACTGTTTCAGTGGCACACACAATATTATTTTTATCAGTCTTTTGCTAGATTTTTGTTGATAGTTTCCAGGACATACAAACGTATTTAAAAATCTAATTTCCGTGTTCAAAGTAATCGTAAACCGATTGGATCTTTCTCTTTTGATTTAATTTTATATAGAATACATTTAATGTGGAGCTCATCTATTATAGCCCTCGTTACAAGTAACTAACCACATTTTCATCAACGTCACTGTCTCGAATTCAAGCGTAAAGCAATAATGTAGATTTTTAATCGTAGAAAAGTAAAATACGACTCAATCTGTTTAACAAGATCCATTTACCGCTTTTGTACGAGAAAATCCTGCAAGAAATCTAGATAAAAATTTAAATACTTACTGGGTGTCTTACAACTCATTCGTGTGTATCCAATTTTTACTTACCGAAGTGAAATTTACGATTATTACTTAGCATAAAATAAATCCTTTTTTGTCATGTCTGCGTATAATTTTATGATCAATTTTCGTTTTATCGAGCGGACTTCTTGGTCTCATGTTTTTAAACCGACGTATTCATGAATTTTAGTATGCTAGTTTTATATGCTTATACTAATAAGTAATATTAATATAATAAATGCATATATGTATTTGGATGGATGATTATTATTACTCCAACACGCTAGAACGGTTAGATCCAGATTAATTTGACATGATAATGCATAAAATATTGATTCATCATAATATAGGTTGTGTTATCTAGGTAACTAACAAAGAAAGTAGCGAGCTGATTTTCCAGTGTAAAACTCAACACTAAGTGCACAATTAGGTGCCATTGCCATTTTCATCAATTCTTTTTGACTGTGTACCTATAAACTAATAACACAAATGCACGGATTTACCACCAGGCCAAAAAGATCCTCGTCTAAGATCACACAAAAATAAACATCGGCTTGAACCTTTGTAGCGTTTATGAATAAAGTGTTAGCATATAGATCGAATCAATTTAACGCACCAAAGAGCCAAGATCTTTATGAGTCAAAAACATGTTTGTAATGTGATAAACATTGAAAAAAATATAACGTTGCACACAAAATTAAGATACCTATACGACTATACCATGAGCCTTAATATAAATATGTTTTCAATTTTCATTCTATTTACTGTAGTTTGTAGTACTTAGTTCATTAGTTAAATGTAGGTATTCATTATAAAGATTAGTCCAACATAATATTGACAAGTTAAACCGTGCTATCTATCAAGAAGATACCCTGGTAGAGATTAAATAAGGATTTTGTTCCTCCCATAGAAAGATTGATGTTCCATTTCTACTAAAACATGTACGTACGTTAGATCTTCTGTTTGTTACATAGAGGTAGTAGCTCTTATTAAGTATTCTGTAAAAGAGGTGATACATTTCACAAAATGTGTAATGTATAAAGGTTACGTTATTTAAGGAGACATAAAATCTCAAATACACGTTTTTCAATCGTCTTGATATATTCAAGTGTTGCAGCGTATTTCCCTTCGCAGAAGTATTAGCCGCAAAGTTATGTATTATTCAAACCGTCACGGGTTTCCTTTACGTGATATCGCATAAAACAAACTAGTAAGTTCTGACAGCACTTCAAGTATTGTTTTCGCGATTTTTCTTTGAAAAAACGTCTGACGCTCTTCATATTTTCTCACAAATAACGAATGAACGAACTAAAGCGGCTTTGCTAAGGAAAGAGGGAACAAAAGATTCTTATTGAGCGAAGGCGCGATTTTAATTATAATGTAAAAATTATACGTATATTTTTAGTTCATTTCATGTATGAATAAAAAATATAAACAGACCAATATTACAGCGATTGAAATCCTATATAAAATAATGTGGTAGTAACGTTTTTCATTTGAATTGGCAATAGAAGAGCGTAATATAACAACTTGTTGAGTTTTTTTAAAACCACACGGTTACATTAAGAACAAAAAATAGACACTTATGTTAAGTTTTTCGGCAGAATCAATTTGGAGTTATGTATGGAAACAGGAAAAAAACAAAGATAAATAAAAATAGAACTATGATTGCACGTGTTACAAATTACATTATATGTAAGCAAATACGTATAACGTATACGTAATATACTTAATGTATGTCACAAAAAATATATATAAAAAACAAAGTACATGGTATCTTTGAGTAATAAACAGATTTTATAAATTGCCATATGTTAAGGTTC